>BDJD01010190.1:0-15620 GCA_002564525.1 Rosa multiflora
AAAAAGAAGCTTTTTTAAGGGTGAATATCGTCATAGAAGGAAGAATCAGAGGACAGTGAGAGCAAACTTTCATAAAACCATAGCACTGAAACTCATCACTCTAATACTCTAAATATACAAAGTACATGCAGAGACTCACTCAATACAAGAGAACGAAATACCTCATGTTATCCAATCGGTCAACACTTGCTCCTTATACGCAGAGCATAAAGAATGGCTGATTGGGTAGTTTATAAACCATGATTGCTCAGAAACATAGTACAAAATAGACCATGGCAGATGGCAATACTTTTGCCACAGACCTCCTTCGAGGCCTCATCACTTCTTCATTCTAGCGAGGGACCTACTGCTGCTGTTCCTGTGTGGATTCAGCTGCTTATGCTTTTCCTCCAGTAGAATCAGATTTTGCTTGTGAAGCAGCCATTCCTACAACTTCACCAGGAGGTGGGTGGTCAAATCTGCAGGTTGCACCATACTTGCATGTGCCGGTTTTAAGGTAATACACACAGATAACGGCACCCTGTAAAAAAGTTCCACCCTTGTTAAATGGTTTTACATGTATAGGATAGATAATGCCTAGATGGAAATATAAAATAAGATTTCAACAGAAAGAATAGATAGATATGGTTAAATGCAACAGAAAATGCAGTCACTTCTCATTGGAAAAAGAGGTCTTAACATTTAAATTTTTCCAATCGCTACTGCAATCATATATTCATAGTTATCATAGCTTCACAATATAAATGGCAATCTGGAACTACTAAAGTCTTAGCATAATTAATCATTCTTATGAAGAATAGCCATATGCTTTTCAAGCTTTTTGGAATATAATGGTACACTGCTTAAAACAAGGACAGGTGAACCCTACTGATAAAAAGACTTGGGATAGTCCCAACAGAGAATAGCTCCACCATTCATACCTCTCTCCTAGGAAGTCCAGCAAGCGTTAGCTTCACATTTTCTTGTTGAGATGGCTTTGTTGTTGACAACGCCACTGCTGGCCTATCAATCGGGTGATGGAATCTGCATTGTGCACCATACTTACACTCCCCAGTCTTCATATAGTACTACAACATGGTGCCATTGATGATTTGAGCATAAGAAGAAGAGGTGGAGGAGGACCTGGTGCCCTAGAATCACAGTGAAAGTGAAATTCAGGACCACTGCATTGTAAGTTTTAAGGGATGATGTCCCCTTTTGGAAAGTTGGGTAACTTCTGTTCATCCCTTTTGCTTCTTCTACTCTGAACCCAATTTTTTTTACTGGTCTTGGAGAGGTTGGTTTTTTTTTTCTTTTTCTTTTTTCTGTTTATTTAGTATTATAAATTAGTAATTATATATTTAGAAGGATACTGATGATTAAGATGATTGTCATGTAATATGGAGTATACATTAAATGAACTGTAAATTTTCAATCAAAACATGCGTAATGTATTATTGTTGATGGAGCCACAACTAAAGATGTACTGCAGCTTTCATGTTCATAACTTTTTTAAAAAGATAGGGTGATGGAGCATTTTACTACTGCGGTTGTGATCAATTAACTTGTGCACATCTTACGAAGAAGTTTGTGCAAAGTAACCGTTACTTATTATAGAAAATTACATGTAAGTGTCATTTTGAGAACAGATTAGGAATCACAGAATATTACTTCATATCTTTAATTTCCTCACATGAAATGTATGTCCATATAATCCAGCAATGGCAAACATGTGTGCCAATTAGTATAAGAATAACAGGTTTAAATATTTCAAGCAGACTAAAAAACAGAAACAATAAAATCAATAAAGCCACCCAGTTTCCTCCAACATCTTAAAAGAGTAAAGATTAGGTCTGCAACAATTTGAGTTACCTGAGTTTGTTGGATGCAAATTGCTGATAGTGATGAAGTCACAACAGCAGCAGTGCATATTGTTCAGACGTTCCATCAGCAGATCAGCAGTGCAAAAGAAAATTATATACTGAGATCAGCATTGCTAATCAGCAAAATATTTCAAGTAATCAACTGTGTTTCAACTGTTTTCTGAGATACGTGCACCATGCAATAACGAAGTCAGAAGTAGCTCTTTGTCAGAGTGTTAGGGAAAGATAACCTTCCTGTTTCTCAAGTTGATATTCTTACAAGGATTTCACTGTGTAAATTACAAAAATTTTGGATGCATAGAAAATGATCCATGTCATCCACTTCATAAGAAGCACTCTCCTACTTATTTCTCTGGTAATCTGAAAAATCTACAGCAACCCTCCTATGCACCAATGCCGGTGAAAAAGACAAGGTTTGATCCAAGGGGGTGTCAGATTGTGCAACAAGCTCTCTGTTCTAAAACAATTTCCTGACAATAATCTCACATTGAACTGAAGATTCATGGGCGAAAAATTCAATCAATGGAGTAGATATAATTTGACCGACAGACAAGCCTGGGAACGAACCACTGGTCAAGAATTGTTGCCATTTGTGGATATAAGATCAAAGTAGCTCCTCCTTAGTGTCAGCCATGAACAAAATGTATTGACACAAATTACCAATTCCATCATGGTCTAGTGAAATTGTAGAAGTAACTTTGTAGTCTGATGAAGACAAGCATCAAGATCATATCCAAAATTTCTCATCCTACGAATGAGATCAAAGGCACGGTCCTTTTTGTCTCGGGAATGAAGAAGACACTTGAGCAGCTTATTGCATATTTCAGGCATTAACATGAAACCCCTCTCCAGAGTATAATGGAAAACATTTATTGCCAGGTCCAAATTCCCTTCTTTGCAGAGACCATTTATCAAGTGCACACAACTTGGTGGAGTGACATTGACTTTGTACTCCTGAAGTACAGAAAACATTCTCAGAGCTTCACCCGCTCTTTGCACCTGACACAAACCAATGAGCAAAATAGTGTACGGTCCTAAATCTAAATCTTTAAACTTTACATCCATTTCAAGTAAGCCTTGGATTGCCTTCTCAATTTGCCCCTCTTTAAAATTTTCCTCTATTGCTTTGATTGCTTCCTCTTCTCTGTGAGGAAGGCTGCTCAGGTACTTCAACCAAAGACTAACAGCTACCGAAACCTTGCTATACCTGCAAGACCAAGTCATCAGTGATTTGTAAACTTCAGAGCTAGGCGTGCATCCATTCTTCACCATTTGATTAAAGACCACAAAGGCATCTTCTTCTCTTTCAACCCTTTGAAGTCCATCTATAAGTGTTCCATATGTAACAGAATCTGGGGCGATCCCTTTCAATTGCATATCCTTGAAGAGTTTGAAAGCACCATCTATGTTTCCATTTTTGCAAAACCCATTGATTAGAGTGTTGTAAGTGATGACGTCAGGGGCAACCCCACTACTAGCTAGCTGCATCAGAAGTTTATAGGCCTGAAGAATCAATCCTGACTCGCACAATTGCTCCACCTTCTTTTGAAGACTCGCACTATCAATAACCCGATCACTACCTTGAGAAAGACGAAGAAATAATGAAGGTTTTTTTCCTATCTCCATCTTGTAAAACAGCAACTGTGCATCCTCAAGCTGAGAAGCCTTACAAAGCCCATCAATAAGAGCATTGAAGGTTACAACAGAAGGAACACATCCAAGCTTCTCCATCTCATTGAATATCTGTGCTGCTTCCCCTATCAGCCCATTCCTGCACATACCACAAATGAGAATGGTGTAAGTGCAGGCATTAGGGAAGCAATCTTGCTTCGAAATCTCAAGATGGAGAGATCGAGCTTCATCCAAAAGACCTAAATCGCAGAACCCTTTGATGACAGCATTATAACAGTATGCATCTGGAACCAAACCTTTCTTACTCATCTCACTCAAGAAGTTCAAAGCATCAGTAACCCTGCCAGCGTCTGCCAGCCCCTTAATCAATATAGTACACAAGATAACATCAAGCTTAATCCCCTCGCCGATCAACTTCCCATACAACTCATGTGCCTCATCAAACCTCCTAGCTCTAAACAAACCCAAAATCAAGGAACTATATCCCTCTACTCCAAGAACATAACCATCCCTCTGCAATAACCTCACGAGCGCATAAGCTTCGTCAAGCCTACCTAACTTACAATACCCATCAAGCAAAGCATGGTAAGTAATCACATCAGGAGTACACCCGGTTTCCTTCATCGTATCGACCAGCCTATGCGCATCATGAGCCCTCTTTGCCTTGCACAACCCGGAAATGATAATAGTATAAGTAACGGTATTGGGTGCAATCCCTCTCTGTGTCATCTCATCAAACATCTGAATCGCATCCTGGGTTTTCCTACTCTTGCAAAACCCATTGATCAAAATGCTATAGGTAGTCCTACTGGGACTAAGATTACACTTCAACATTTGGTTATACACAGCTAAAGCTAACAAAAACACTTCTTTCCTCACCAAAACATATAAAACCGCATTGTAGGTATAAACATCAGGCTTACAATCGAAATCTTTCATCCTTGAAAAAGCCTCCACCGCCTTCTCGGCAATGCCCAGCTTATCATACCCTCTGATCAGCACAGAAAATGCATCACACCCGATTGGAATCCCGCAATCTCTGAACTCCTCCAGAGTCCTCCAGTAGAGTTCAACACCATTATCGTCCCCCAGGAGCATGTCGATCACTGTGGAACGACACATTCGGGTGCAAAGCTTGGATCTTTGGGTGGCCCAGATGAAGAGGCGAAAGCCCAATTGTGGGTTTGTGTGGTGTTCTTGGATCAGAGAGATGAGCTTGTTATTGGAGAGGTGTGAGATCAGGGATTCAGCGCCGTCGGATTTGTTGAGGATGGTGAGGAGGTCATGGGCGGTGGGAGATGGGTCTGGTTGGGTGTGGGAGTAGCGGCGCCGCCATGGGGGTTTGGGAATGAAGTAGTGGATGGGGCGGAGGAGGGGTTTCATGGTTCCTGTGTATTCATGGAAGAACCATTTTTCAGGGTTTTGGGGAAAAGCTGAATTCCAGTTGGTTTGGGAATCTAGGGATTGGAGTAATTGCAAAATTTTGCTGCCCAATTTGGGGATTTAGGGTTTTTACTAAAGCTAAAAAGTTCAAAACTTACAACCAAACGACGTCGTAGGCATTTTGGTATTTGACATTTTTACCTGGTGTGACTTTTTTAACAGTTTGACCGCAGAACCAAGTACCCAATGAAAAAACAGAATAGGACTGTCATTTCGTTTAGTAATTAATTATTGAACGGACCGAATATTTCAAGTTTGGTAGGATAAAAGGAACAATTCTTAGGTTCACCCCTAGGGTGAATGAGCATATTCACCCCCATTGTGGATTAACGCATAATAACTTTATAATTTTTCATGGAAGAACCATTTTTCAGGGTTTTGGGGAAAAGCTCAATTCCAGTTGGTTTGGGAATCTAGGGATTGGAGTAATTGCAAAATTTTGCTGCCCAATTTGGGGATTTAGGGTTTTTACTAAAGCTAAAAAGTTCAAAACTTACAACCAAACGACGTCGTAGGCATTTTGGTATTTGACATTTTTACCTGGTGTGACTTTTTTAACAGTTTGACCGCAGAACCAAGTACCCAATGAAAAAACAGAATAGGACTGTCATTTCGTTTGGTGATTAATTATTGAACTGACCGAATATCAACCGATATTTCAAGTTTGGTAGGATAAAAGTTGGTTGGTTTTGATAAATACCGAATTTATCGATTATTAAAATATTAGCTATATATTTAGTTTTCAATACATATACATGTATATGAAGAAATATAAACATATTATTTTCATAATAGTATTAACATTATTACTGATTGTTGTTATTAGATTGATAGTACATGTATTTTAAGTAACTTAGTAAAAGATTGTTGTATAATTAGTTTTAGAGAAGTTTTAAATACACACCCCTAATTACTTAATACACACTCCTTACTCAATACACCTACTATTTAATTTCTCATTCTAATATTTTACTAAATACACAACCCAAATTACCTAAAATATCCTTAAACTAAAAAACCATGAAATATACTATTATTTAACTACATTAAGACTACTATTTAATTTGATTAGTATATATTAACATATTAGTGTTATATAATTGATCATATTAATTGCTTGTGTTAGTTATTGGGAAATCCATAAGGATGCATTATTGTTCCATTCATATAGATGCTTAGAAATAGGTTTTGTATTATTATTGTTTTTTTTTGTTGAGAAAATAAACAATCTATTAATAACCAAACAAGTTACAAATCATTAGATAAAAATGAACTAAAAGTGCGAGTAAAGCGATTTGTTTTAAAAATTTAATGCCATTGATTTTGAAATTCTAAATTATATAGTTTCTCACCCCATTTAATTACAATTTATTTAAGAAAAATTTAAATTAGATGGTTTCCAACTTTATACTAGTTTTAAATGAGGATGCATGTGTAGATATTTATTGTGTTTATAATTATAGAATCATATAAGGAAGATATGATTATTATTATTTTTCTTATAATATATAGAAGTCTATTTTAGTCATTTAATCTACTTATAAAATCTGATTTGAAATATAAAATAATAGGGATGTGTATTAAATAATTTGGGGTGTGTATTTAAAATTTCTCTTAGTTTTATTGAACATATATGCATAAGAGAGCTACAATTAGATAAGGGAGATGAATACAAAGTTTTCGAAAATTTATTAAATTCAAAAATCCACCCATCATACGTTCTCATTTATATTATAAAAGATATTTATTATAAATTTAGTAATACCGAAAATCAAAATATCAAATTTAGTAGTTATGATTAGATACCAAAAATTTTAGTTGGTAATTGATAGTTCTATTTTAAAACCGAAAATTTTAGTTTTGAAGTCGGTAAGTCCTAAAATTTTAGTTTTGAAGTCGGTAAGTCCGACGATCCCTACAAAAGGACGAATCTTTATCCATCAGGGGCGGAGGGAAAGAGTCATTGGTGGTTGACTATCACTGTGACTCTGTGAGTCTCTCCGGTGTAGGAGTGCAGGAAAAGAGAGAGAGTGAGAGACCATGTTACTCCAATTTTGGAGCATTTCCAGCTGTGGTGCATTTCACAATTCTTGGGCTCTCACTCACTCAGGAAAGCACCATAATCTCATGTTTGGCAAACCTCTCTGCCTCAGAAAGTCCAAACCATCCACACCCTTTCGCCTGAAAGCTCAGTTACTAGATGAATTTGCTCAACTTGCCCATAACAAGGTGAAAACCAATTCCGGGTGTCTCTAAATTTTCATGCTTTCATTCGCAATTTTCAACTGTTGTTGGCTTGTATTGATGGTATGGTAACTGAATGAAATCTTGGTCATCTGTTTGTTTTTATAAAGGTTTTGGTTGCAGCTGGAGTTTGTGGGGTAATTGGGCAGCTGTCCAAGCCTTTCACTAATGTAATTCTGTATGGCAAAGAGTTTGATTTCAAGTCAACCCTTCAGGCCGGAGGCTTCCCTTCCACGCATTCCTCTGTAAGCTATTCTTAATTTTGTAATCCAATTATGTAAATGTAGAATCAAGTGATTGTTCATACTCTCAGTTGGATATTGACTCATGCCGAAAATTGCTTTGTTGCTGTTTTCTCTATGTGTAGGCAATGGTGGCTACTGCAACAACGCTTGGCCTTGAAAGGTATGCACCATTTCTCCTTTGTTTTCACCTGCATTTGGTTGAAAATTAAAAGAATGAACTGATATTCACTTCATGACTGTATTGGTTACGAATCAGGGGGCTGTCGGATTCGATATTTGGCTTGACTCTTGTTTATGCAGGCATTGTGATGTATGATGCCCAGGTATTAATGTTGACATATCTCTTCCTTTCTTTATCTGTTTTTTCGTTGATGCTATTAATTTGATAGGTCTACATATTTTTATTAATGAAAATTTGAGCTGAAATACTGTTTATGAGTTCTGAATTTGATGTATTTGACACTGAAAACAGCTTAATTCTAGCCAAACTTGATTTGTGTTCAATGGTAATATACTGTTTTGAAAATTTGGGCTTGTTTGCTTGACAGGATTTGTGGTTCTCAAGTACTTGCAATCTAATTGTTGGTTTCATGAGGTCTGATTAAAGAGGAACGAAAAAGTGACTCTCTACTCATTTATTATGTTAGCATATCGGAATATCTGCTGATAATGCTCACCAACATAAAGTTGATGTTACAACAATATACGAGCAAATTAGCTTTTATCTAATGGGGTTTAGTCCAGAACTTACTTTTAGACAGATGACAGAAAGGGCACCAAAACATTAGAGTATTTCCTGTCTGACAGTCTAATATTGCAGCAATCTGCCACATAGCTTCATTAGGAAGCATATATTTTACTTGCTTATCAGATAGTGATGATACAAAATAGGTTGTTTCAATTAGCTAGAAGTATTAATGTGAGCACATGCTGATTGTAGATTAATACTCTGCAAGTTGAGGGGCTGCATAGTATCTCTCTGTTCCATCTTAGTCATCAGGAAACAGATGCTTCAGAATACTAAGGAATCACAGATACAGTTACTAGTTTTCAGTACAATCAAAATAAAGAAAGACTTTATCTTTTTGTGAGACCGGTAAAAATATTGCATTCTTCTTATTCGATGCTGATGATAGAGGACTTTATTCTTTCTCGGAGCCTCTTCTTCTGCTTGTTATTAGGATGTTTAACTGTTGGCATTCCCAGTTTAAACCTGACCAAGAGCCATTCTGCTGACAATGATTGATGGGGCAGTTTTGTACTTTTGAAATCCATACTCCACCTTGAGAGTATTTGTACTTGGTGGTTTGTCTATGGAGATATCATATGTAAAGCCCTGAACCTGAACCTAGGCCTATTACACCGTTATATGCAAAATAGATTTTACATCAATGCTGTATAAGGAGGCTTCTAAACGTTCATTTTGGTCTTTTAGGAGACCATAGTTTACTAATCCTATTGTGATTAACTGGCCACGGATCACATCAATCATAAAGGTGGAACCTATTTGCATAAGGATGTCCATGTCTGATGTGCGATCAGTAAATATAGTATGAAAATATTCATTAGCTTTAGTGCTCATCTTTACTTCATGGGTTTCCTTCTCTGTTTTTGTTCCTTTTCCTTTAGGCTTGGCCTATATGCAGTCTTTTGATTTGAAGTTTTACATTTGTACCTGCTCATAGGTCTCAAGTTCTGGACTAAAACTGAAGGGAATTCCTTACTTTTTCAGGGGGTGAGAAGAGAAGCTGGAAACCATGCAAGAGTACTGAACAAAATACTGCCTCAAATTACAAGGGCGAACACAATTTCATCCCAAGATAGAGGTAGACTTAATTCTCAACCCAAACCATCATCTTCGTTACAGTTGGATAGACTGAAGTCCCTTGCAAAGTCTTTTTCATCGAAAGCAACAAATGCCCCTTTAGTATCTCAGTCAATCACCGAAATGAGTCAAACCACTCAGACGCAGATCATGTCTTCTGGCTTAGGAACCGATGCTGAAGAAGGATTAGAAAGGGCTGGAAGCTATACTCCACTGAAAGAAACGATTGGCCACACTGAAGTTGAAGTCACAGCCGGAGCTCTTTTGGGTTTCTTAGTAGGCTTGGCAGTGTATGCCACATTGTGATCTAAAATGCTCATGTTTTATTTCCTAAATACAAAATTTAATTCCTATTCTTACTAGGATCAAGCTACAGGTTTTGGCTTAAGCTACTTTTAGAGGGCGCATATATTTCGGACCAATATACTTATGTATTTATCACTTTCACCATATGATGTAATACAGGTATACTTGTGTATTTATCGCTTTCACCATACGAAGATATAATGTAATACGAGATAAACTAATTCGATAGAGACGTAAATCTCAAACTAGCCAATGCATGAAATAATTTTACCTCTTAATCAAAATATTTTGCTCGGTATACTGTGGAACAACTCAAATTTCTTTTTAGAAACATAAATACATACATTGATACATAAACGTAGTTATCAGGAATGTCAAAATTCATCTGGTATATTGGACTTTATGACACGTAAACTCAGTAGTGAACATGTGTCCTGCAAACAGTGAATCATGGCTTCATCAGCTCAAGCAGTATATAATTGACCACCTCCAAATCTCAAGGTTATATAAATCCACAAAATACTCCAGCATCAACATTGCAGAGCAAATTAAGTTAATATCATCATAATTCACTACGTTCAATCATCAGCTCAGAGTTATCAGAATACGTAGCTAGCTATGTCAGGAGCACAGGGAGCTCAGCCGCCGGAGTCATTCACGGCGACGACATACAAGTCAGTTGAAGGAGGAGAGAACAAAAGCAGGACTGACATACGTGCCCGGGAGGACCAGGGAAGCGTTCAGATTGATAAGCTCCACGACAAGGTGAAGGACCCTGTTGGAGAAGGCGGTCCGGTCTTCGGTGCGGGTAAAGATCCCCATAAAGATGACCTGGGTGTCACCGGCACCGGCGAATAGCCAGCAGCTAGAGACGACGATGTGTACAAGCACTTGCTTCTCCTTAATAGATGATCTAGTCAGTAGTGTTTGTGTTGAAAAATCAATAATCAGTGTGTTCATCATGAGCAATATTTGCATGGTTCTGCAACTTGTTTATGAATCTTATGTCATGTAAATATAGTGTGTTATTAGCTAGTTACTTTGGGGTGTTGTTAGCTTGTTATTTTGGATTTAAATCTCTCTGTGTGAGAAGTGAGAACCTCAGTGATATTATTCTCTCTCGTTCAAAATTGATGATTCTCCTGCATCAAATGGTCTCCTCATCATATCTCGAATTAGTAATTAATGGATTAATTAGGGGTTTAAACGTATAGAGGGCTCATTCCCACGTTTCGATTTATTATATTAAAATTTGAATTATGTGTAGAGGGAAACGTAAGTTCTTGACCTTTAGCATTAGAACATGAACCTCGTAGAGAATATTTTGTAAATCGCGGAAGTCATTATCAAGGTAATTAAAACTAGTAACGTACGTAGAGAATATTTTGTAAATCACGGAAGTCATTATCAAGGAAATTAAATTAGGGATTAATTTCAGTTTACCCTCTTGAGCTTTGGGGGTGTCATCATTTCACACCCTCTACTTTCAATTTTGATTTTTTACCCTCCAAACTTTTCAATTTCAATCAGCCATATCCAATTTCTCCTATTCCGTCCAAATTGGACGTTAACTATGACATTTGAGGGCTAACATGGTCATTTCAAGATAAAAAAATAAAATAAAAAATTTTAATCTTGTCTTCAATCTATACACTACAAGTTATAATAAGTTTATAAAAACAAAAAAAATACTCTAGGTGGTTGAAAGCTGCTCGCTGGTCTACGATATTTGTGATGTATCTCCGATAAAGTGAAGAATTTTAAGATATATCCCCAATAAAGTGAAGAAATATCTGTAAAAAATAATTTTACACTTTATCTGTAAATAAATATCTGTAAAAAATGATTTTACACACTCGCTGGTCTACGATATTTGTGATATATCTCTGATAAAGTGAAGAATTTTATGATATATCCCTAATAAAGTAAAGAAATATTTGTAAAAAATAATTTTACACTTTATCTATAAATAAATATCTATAAAAAATAATTTTACACATATATTTATTCACTTTATTGAAGATATACAGATATTAAGTATTAATAATTAATTGTCCAAAAAATTTTCACACACAGTGTATATATATATATCTATTAATCACATTGGATGAAGCAGTTTTTGCTCTAATATGTTAGTTTTTAATATTTACTCTACAATCTCTATACTCCGTTGCATGCACCAACTACCTTCTTTACACATGTATATATAACTCCATTACATATGTAAGCTATCTCGTTTACACATGCATAAAGATGGCCGGTATATGTTCATTCTATTTTCAAAAACAAGATGTTGGAGTCTACCTTGAATATTATCCTTGTAAACACTTGGATCGATCTTTACCTCCAGAGGAAATGATGAAAATATTAATATTATATTTTTCTTTTTAATTATCTCTAATATCTCAACATTTTATCTCGAGTGGAATTTTGTTTCAACCATTTAATGAATTTATATAGAATCACTTCAAAGTAATGTTAATGGTTTGTTGTCACGTTAAAACTACATTTTCTGAAACGTCTTAACTCATGTCAAGAGAAACGATTTGTGTGCACAGAAGTTGGTGTTACACGAGTTTAATGTGACAGGTATTGAAGCTACAATTCACTTTCTATAGCTTTTAGAAGTCCTCGGTTGTAGAAGAAGTTAGAAAGTGAACAACAATAGCAATTCTTCACTTATTCTCATCATAAGAGCTTCAAAATTGAGTTGAGTTACTCCTGAAGTCATTTCTCCCCCAGCTTTGCGATTAAAACTTTTATCAAACTGTATGATCAATACACGCACCTCAACCAACTAGACTAACCGGCTACATCTTCTGCCAACACTATTTAATGAATTTGAGCATTTTTTTTTCCCGTAAATCTTTTTTACACATGTTATAATAAGTAACGGTTACTTTGCAAAAACTTCTTCGTAAGATGTACACAAGTTAATTGATCACAACCGCAGTAGTAAAATGCTCCATCACCCTATCTTTTTAAAAAAGTTATGAAGAACATGAAAGCCGCAGTACATCTTTAGTTGTGGCTCCATCAACAATATTAACATTACACATGTTTTGATTGAAAAGTGTATCATTCAATGTATTAATACTCTATATTACATAACAATTATCTTAGTCATCACTATCGTTCTAAATCTGTAATTAGTAATCTATAATACTAGATAAACAGAAAACAAAAAATTAAAAACTATAAACTAACTACGTTCCATCTTACCCGACCAGGCGACCATATTACTTTCAAGAAAAAAAAAAAAAAAAAAAAACCTCTCCTAAGAGACCAAGCCCAGTAAAAAAATTGGGTTCAAAGTAGAAGAAGCAAAAGGCATAAACAGAAGTTACCCAACTTTCCAAAAGGGGACATCATCCCTTAAAACTGACAATGCAGTGGTCCTGAATTTCACTTTCACTGTGATTCTAGGGCACTAGGTCCTCCTCCTCCTCTTCTTCTTATACTCAAATCATCAATGGCGAGCCATCTCTTCACCTACGGAGCCGCCCAATCAGCTCCAGCTCCCACTCCTGCTCTCTCCACCGTCTACACCCCTCGCTCCCTAGCCCAATCCTACCTCTCCGACCCGACCCACCGCTACCTTTCCGGGTCGGACCCTCTCTCCACTTCCTCCATGTACCTCGCCGGCACCGACGGCCTCGGCGCTTACTCCGACGCCGCCAGAGCGACGTCGTATATGATGTCCTCCTGGCCCGCCCCCGATGCCGAACCCGGCCCGCCCGGCTTCAAACGCACCTCTGAAGGTTGGTGAGCTCTCACTCTACTGTAACTCTCTGTTTGGAGATGAAAAGTCTGAATTTTTGATTGAATTTTATGATAGATCAAAGAGTTTGAATTCCTAGGTGTTTTTAATGCATGCTGAAATTGCTTAAAGTTTTCGAATTTTCTAATTGATGTGAGTATGTTTATAGCTTGCTAATTTAGGTATGTATGAAGTGGGATTATGATCCAATGTAGCTCCTAGTCGGTCATTTCACTAATTAATATAAGCTTCGGCCGCCGAGTACAAATGTTTATGTCTTATAGCTATGTAAAGCTAGTAGCTTTTGTGTATGCTTCTGGCCTTACAGTGTCTGTTTATTGTTTGCTTATCACCGAGTATGAGTAAGCATTTTTGCTTTTCATTGGTAATGTCTGAGGTGGTGGTTTATGATCTTGGTGTTACTTGTAGTCAGTCATTGCACTACGGATGTAAACCGTATAGAGTAAAAGTGGGACTGTTTAACAATAGCATAACGGATTTAGTTTGTTATGTCTAATTAGTAAATGCCTGCCCCGCGTACAAGAGTTTATATGTGTATTAACTATGTAAAGCTAGTAGCTTTTGTATATGCATTTCGCACAATATATACATACTATTACAGGAGAGAAAAGAATCTATCTTTGAGTATTTAGTATGTGAACCAAATTACTTTTTAAGATATATATACTATATAGTAACATATACATTTCCTCTGGTTTTCTTGTATATACTTGTCTACTACGTACTATAGCACTCTACCATCAGGCTCTTTTGGGTGCCCATAATCCGATTGGGCAAATGGAAGCTTGGTATTCAACAAATTCTTTAGCAAAGCGACCTAGATTCGAGAATACAAGCTTGCCTATTTATCCACAGAGGCCAGGAGAGAAAGATTGTGTCCACTATATGCAAACAAGAACCTGTAAATTTGGAGAGGGCTGCAAGTTTGACCATCCTATTTGGGTTCCTGATGGTGGAATCCAAGATTGGAAAGAGGTGACTGCTTATTATTATATCTTATGCCGATATACTTATAGTTTTATGACTTTTACCATATTATATATAAATACCTATGAAGTAGTTCTAGCAAAATAATTAATCAATTCTATATAATTTCTCTAAGCTTATCAATGGATTGATCATATCCTATAAGCTGTTTAGTTCTTCAAGATACTTTTTTTTAGACTTATTCATGTTTCTAGTTTCCTATAATATCTACAGCTATGTAGTATGAATTATAGTTTATTCTTTACTTTTAGATTTTTCTGCTATATCTGTTTTATAGTTTCTATACCTGCTACATTTTCTGTAAAAAGTTTGGTTATGTGGCTAGTGAGGCTGCAAAAAGTCGTGTTGGGAATTTATGTACTCTTCTTAATTTTCCACTGTAGGTCATTCACTCATTCATCTTACCCTGTGGGTTATTAAGGGATATAACTTATATATTTTGTTTTCTGTTTATTCTATTTTTCAAAAAAAAAAAAAATCAATTTAAAATCTAGTGTCATCTCAGTTTCATTTTCAAGTCTAGTTATACAGGAACTGACTGATTACTGTTAATCGATCTCTCATGAACTGCTCTTGGAAGAGGAATGTTGGGTCTAACATTTTGTTGGCTAATTTGTTTCAAAACACCCTACAAGTTGTATCTTGAGTCTTTGTCCGCCATGATTGGCATTGGGATCATATCCCATCTTGAAGTACGTTGAAGATATTTGGAATGGTTGCCTTTATCATGAAGGAAGATTTTTCAGTCAAAGATCTCAAACCTAGAATGGTGAAAGATATTATAGCCAATCATGTAATCCCAAGTGCTTAGATTCACAGCTCTGTCTGAAGCATATTTAAGGACATTTTTTATGGAATGAATTGATGGATGTTCACTCGTGATCATTGCTTAAGCAAAGAGCCCTATAGGTCTTGAATATTGAAAATCTGGTAGAATGTCTCGTTGCATAGATCCCTCAAGTAACATAAGAATATTATCTAAAGTTTGATGCACCCACCCTAGATTCTTTGGCTTTGGGTTTGCATGCATATTCACTAGGTCTGAGTTTTTAGATTCCTCTTGGGTGGCCTGTCTGAAATACCATTCTGCATCAAAATTCATTGAAGGGCATTTCGGTAATTGGGACGTGGTCCTGCGTGTATCTTCAAGGTGTTGTGGAGCTAACTTGAAGCTAAAGATCAACTGGTCAGATTGCTTGTAGGGTTGTACTGGTAGACAAGTGGAGTCGAGCCAGTTATTAAGTCAATCGTCTTTGTTTTTGTTTTGCCCAAAGTCTAACTTCTTTGTAGGCATA
>BDJD01010190.1:34864-59854 GCA_002564525.1 Rosa multiflora
GTTTCGAGGCTTGCAAGAAGACGGATGTGCACAGGAACGGGAACAAGATGCAGTGGGTGTGCGTTGGCTTGTTTGCAGCAGGGATGCTTCGGTGGCAGCAGGCTGGAACGCAGGGCTGCAGGGAGGGGGCAGCAGGGCTTCTGTGTAAGGTTGCAAGCGCATGGGCGCGCGGGCTGCAATCTTTGGCTAGCACGGGCTAGGAAGCTTCGGCAGTTTTGGTGAAGAGGATTTCTGGTTTTGTTTTTGATTTTTGCTTTGTGGCTAGAGTCGTGCTGATAACGTGTTTAAGTATATTGGTATTGAGAGAGATTGATGAGAGAAGTGTGTTTCATTATAGAGAATAGGAGTCCTATATATAGGGATTACAAAGTGCATAATCTAATGTTACAAGGAATACCAATCCGTGTAGGATTGGGAAATCTAGAACCTTCTCTCCTATTCCTATTCCTAGTTTGATAAGGCACACTAAACTTGATTTTCCTTCAACAAGAATCATAATTACATAAGATTTACAGCTATTCTACGGAAACTTGTAAAAGGACTGTCAATCCCTCTGCTTTGTTTGTTTTGCTCTCTTTATTTAATCCCAATCAGCTCCAGCTCCCACCTCTGCTCTCTCCACCGTCTACACCCCCCGCTCCCTAAACCCAATCCTACCTCTCCGACCAGGCCCACACTACTTTTCTGGGTCGGACCCTCTCTCCACTTCCTCCATGTACCTCGCCGGCACCGACGGCCTCGGCCGCTAGAGCGACGTCGTATATGATGTCCTCCTGGCCCTCCCCGAATGCCGAACCCGGCCCGCCCGGCTTCAAACGCACCTCTGAAGATTGGTGAGCTCTCACTCTACTGTAACTCTGTGTTTGGTGATTGAAAAGTTTGAATCTTTGATTGAATTTCATGGAAGATCATTGCTAAAGTTTTTGAATTTTCTTGTGTAAATTGATGTGAGTATGTTTATAGCTTGCTAATCTAGGTATGTATGAAGTGGGATTATGATCAAATCTAGCTCCTAGTTGTTCATTTCACTAATTAATATAAGCTTTCGGCTGCCAAGTACAAGAGTTTGTGTAATAACTATGTAGTAGCTTTTGTGTATGCTTCTGGCCTTCTAGTGTGTGTTTATAGTTTGCTTATCACCGAGTATGAGTAAGCGTTTTGCTTTTCATAGGTAATGTCTGAGGTGGTGGTTTATGATCTTGGTATTACAGTTTTACTTGTAGTCAGTCGTTGCACTACGGATGTAAACCGTAAAGAGTAAAAGTGGGACTGTTTAACAATAGCATAACAGGTTTGGTTTGTTATCTCTAATTAGTAAATGCATGCCCAGCGTACAAGAATTTATGTGTATTAACTATGTAGAGATAGTAGCTTTTGTATATGCATTTAGCGCAATATATACGATTACAGAAGGAGGAAAAGAATCTATCTTTGTGTTTTTAGTATGTGTTCGTTCTTACCCCAAATTACTTTTGTAGATATATACTATATGGTAACATATACGTTTCCTCTGGTTTTCTTGTATATACTTGCCTACTACATACTATAGCACTCTACCATCAGGCTTTTTTGGGTGCCCATAATCCGATTGGGCAAATGGAAGCTTGGTTCGACGAATCCTTTAGCAAAGCGACCTAGGTTCGAGAATACAAGCTTGCCTATTTATCCACAGTGGCCAGGAGCCAGGAGAGAAAGATTGTGCCCACTATATGCAAACAAGAACCTGTAAATTTGGTGAGGGGCTGCAAGTTTGACCATCCTATTTGGGTTCCTGATGGTGGAATTCCATATTGGAAAGAGGTGACTGCTTATTATTATATCTTATGCCGATATACTTATAGTTTTATGACTTTTACCATATTATATATAAATAGCTATAAAGTAGTTTTAGCAAAATAATTTAATAATTCCGTATAATTTCTCTAAGCTTAAGAATTTTGATCATATCCTATAAGCTGTTTAATATGGATTGAAGGTGCGGATAGATACTTTTTTTAGACTTATTCGATTATGTTTCTAGTCTCCTATAATATCTACAGTTATATAGTTTGAATTATAGTTTATTCTTTACTTTTAGATTTTTCTGCCATATATGTTTTATAGTTTCTATACCTGCTACATTTTGTGTAAAAAGTCTGGTGATATGGCTAGTGAGGCTGCAAAAAACCAAAAAGTCCAATGTACTCTTCTTAATTTTCCATTGTAGGTCATTCACTCATTCATCTTACCCTGTGGGTCATTAAGGGATATAACTTATATATTTTGTCTTCTGTTTATTCTATTTTTTTTTAAATCAATTTAAAATCCACTATCATCTCAGTTTCTTTTTTAAGTCTAGTTATATGGGAACATAGTGATTACTGTTAATCAGTCTCTCAGGAACTGCTGAATTGGAAGAGGAATGTTGGGTCTAAAATTTTGTTGGCTAATTTGTTTCAAAACACCATACAAGTTGTATCTTGAGTCTGTCCGCCATGATTAGCATTGGGATCATATCCCATCTTGAAGTACGTTGAAGATATTTGGAATAGTTACCTTTATCATGAAGGAAGATTTTTCAGTCAAAGATCTCAAACCTAAAATGGTGAAATATATTATAGCCAATCATGTCATCCCAAGTGCTTAGATTCACAGCTCTGTCTGAAGCATATTTAAGGACATTTTTGGTTGAGTGAATTGATGGATGTTCACTCATGATCATTGCTTAAGCAAAGAGCCCCCTAGGTCTTGAATTTTGAAAATCTGTTAGAATGTCTAGTTGTGTAGATCCCTCAACTAACATAAGAATATTATCTAAGGTTTGATGCACTCACCCTAGATTCTTTGGCTTTGGGTTTGCATGCATATTCACTAGGTCTGAGTTTTGAGATTCCTCTTGGATAGCCTGTCTGAAATACAATTCTGCATCAAAACTCATTGAAGGGCATTTATGTGATTTGGATGTGGTCCTGCGTGTATCTTCAAGATGCTGTGGAGCTACCTTGAAGCTAAAGATCAACTGGCCAGATTGCTTGTAGGGTTCTACCGGTAGGCAAGTGGAGAAGGTGCTTGTACCTTTATGTGTTTGTCATGTATGAGTTGGTTATTGCCTTATTGGTCATTTCAAGGCTATGTGTCACGGGCCGACTTTATACGCAGCGAAATTAGCCCGTGAGGCGCCAAGGTTCCTCTTGAACCGAGGCCAGCCTATCTTTCTTACTTCCCTGATACTCCATTTTTATTTTTCTTTCTGTGTGCTTCTTCTTGTCAACTTGACCCCCTTTGACATCATCCTCTTACTTGTTGAGGTTTACCAACGAAAGCTACTCCTGCATGAGTCTCACATCTTGTGACTAACCGATCGCTTCCTTGTGTCATGGTTGTCTTCCAAGACACTCGCCCAACCGATAGGCTTTCATGTCATCCCAGCTTGCGTCAGCCCATTACTGACCAGCGTGCATCACGCACGTCGATAGCAAGTAGCATGACCGTGTACCGAGACCAAGTTGGCATTCACATTTCTTCCATGAGTCCTTCCTTAGTAGCTTGCACACCTTCATCACTTCGTGGGCATCTCTCGCACCACCCACTCAGCTCCAAGACAACACATGTCTTGCATATTTCCCCTCATAAGCATCACTTATGCGACCCACTCAGTCTTCAGCTCAAGGGCAACCCATGCCCGCGTACTTTGACCTTGTGCGCACCACTTACGCACCTTACTTGACAGCACGTGCCCGCTTACTTCGTCTTGTGGCATCATTGGCACAACCCAATGAACTTGTATGGAACACTTGTTCTCATCCTGCGCCTCATGAGCACCACTTGTGCTACTCACTCGGCTCGTGGACACCACCTGCCGTCGTATCTTGTCTCGTGAGTATCCTTTGTACAACCCACTTGGCTCTCAGGCAACACATGCCCTCATACTTCGCCTCATGGACATCACCTAGACAGCCCACTCGGCTCATAGGTAAACTTGCCTGTCTACTCAAGCCTTGAGTACCAACCTGACAAGCCATCGAGGCCTTGTGGCCTTTCCCATCTAACAAGGCTATCATGTTATCTTCTTGATGACAGTCATGGCTCCAAGGCATACTCTAGCCCGTAGGTCAATCCTCAAGAAGGCATGGCATCCTACTTGTTGGCACGCCGCTTGAGTGAGCAACTCATCCTCGATGTCCCTCTTAAGCTTCCTTCAGTCTAGCACGGGGTCGCCCCTCCCGTGCTTGTTGGCATCACTTTGCTTTGGGCAAGGTCGAACCCTAACACATGCCCACGTCGCTTGATCCGTGGCCAATGAGCACCACGAGGTCCCGACATATCTTCCTTAAGCCCACATGTTTGTCTAACGCCGATGGCATAAGGATCGCCCTCATTCTAACCACGTCCCCGACGTCGACCCGCAATATCGGCCTTTTGGCCAATACCGTCCACGAGACTTCCTGACTCGTGGAAACATATGCCGCCTCTTTATGACGACACATGCTCGGTCCCGTAGGCCCCCACGGGTGCCTGGGAGAAGCTCACTTAGTGCCCCATGAAGGCCAGCACCGGGGGTGGTGGAGAGTTTGACACCATGCCTCCCCCTATAGAGCATATCTTGCTTACATGAACCTGGCAGGAGGAAACATCAAAATAGCCGAGGAGACTAATTATCCATAACTAATTCACAGAAAATCCAAATGACATGCCGTCAAGTGCGTTGAACTCGTTTCGACGTCCCGGACATTTCTCGTGTTTTGAGTTTTCCCAAATTCCAAGCCGAAGTACCTCGAACCAGAACTTCCACTTAATTACGATAATGCCACTCGTCCTTACTTTAGCTTCAAGCTCGCCCTTGGGCTTCCAAGGCTCGACCCTCTTGGTTTCTCCTTGTCCCAAGGCTCGCCCCTCTCGGCATCTCCTCGCCTCAAGGTTCTCCCCTCTCGGCATCTCCCTTACAAAGTGTCACGGTAGCACTACTCCTAAGTGCGGCTCGTGACACTATGGCAATGCATTGAGGATTGGAAGCTCCATTGGCAATTCATTAGTTGTTGATAATAATTGTGGAGTCGAGCCAGTTATTAAGTCAATCGTCTTTGTTTTTGTTTTGCCCAAAGTCTAACTTCTTTGTAGGCATATATTCCTTTGCTTCGCCTACATAATGTAAAAAGGGCTTCAATTTGATTACTATCTCTAGTGTGATAACAAGAGTTTACTAGAGTATCTTTATTAAGCCTACATTCCATGGCATTGCATGATTATGATTCATTTGCCTGAAAATATAGGCTTATTCTATGTTAAGTAGGGCTTCCATCTGATGGTTAATCTACATACATACATGATTGTACGAGTCTTCTGTACTGTTTAATCCTCAGCGCTTTGGATAGGCTAAGTGTGAAGTAAGCAACTTCTTTTGTTAAATGAATTTGATTCCAGTTGTATATGATTGGCCTTCCAGATCTGAGTTGTTTTATATGATTTACTATGAAAGTGATCCTAAGAGAGTATACTGAATTTGAGTTTCAACATGTTTAAACAGTTGCAACACTTTTTAGTTCTCATCATATTATTCATGAAACTGTCAGCACATGAAGTGTTGCTTTATCTATCCACATTTGTTACTCTGATGGTAGACATTTGGCCAGAAATGGTTCTGTTTGACTACTTGTTCATATTTCTGAATCATTCAGAACTTAATGACGATTGCTCTCATGTTTATGTTTTGTGGTTTTTTCATGTTGTAGTATTATATGAAGATTGGGGAATGTAAGTATGGTGCACAATGCAGATTCCATCACCCGATTGATAGGCCAGCAGTGGCGTTGTCAACAACAAAGCTATCTCAACAAGAAAATGTGAAGCTAACACTTGCTGGACTACCTAGGAGGGAGGTATGGATGGTGGAGCTATTCTCTGTTGGGACTATCCCAAGTCTTTTTATCAGTAGGGTTCACCTGTCCTTGTTTTAAGCAGGGTACCATTATCTTCGAAAAGCTTGAAAAGCATATGACTATCCCAAGTCTTTTTATCAGAAGGGTTCACCTGTCCTTGTTTTAAGCAGGGTACCATTATCTTCGAAAAGCTTGAAAAGCATATGACTATCCCAAGTCTTTTTATCAGAAGGGTTCACCTGTCCTTGTTTTAAGCAGGGTACCATTATCTTCGAAAAGCTTGAAAAGCATATGACTATCCCAAGTCTTTTTATCAGAAGGGTTCACCTGTCCTTGTTTTAAGCAGGGTACCATTATCTTCGAAAAGCTTGAAAAGCATATGACTATCCCAAGTCTTTTTATCAGAAGGGTTCACCTGTCCTTGTTTTAAGCAGGGTACCATTATCTTCGAAAAGCTTGAAAAGCATATGACTATCCCAAGTCTTTTTATCAGAAGGGTTCACCTGTCCTTGTTTTAAGCAGGGTACCATTATCTTCGAAAAGCTTGAAAAGCATATGACTATCCCAAGTCTTTTTATCAGAAGGGTTCACCTGTCCTTGTTTTAAGCAGGGTACCATTATCTTCGAAAAGCTTGAAAAGCATATGGCTATTCTTCATAAGAATGATTGAATTATGCTAAGTCTTTACATTAGTAGTTTTAGATTGCAATTTATCTTGTGAAGCAATGATAACTATGAATATAATGTTTGCAGTAGTGATTGGAAAAATTGAAATTTTAAAGACCTTTTTTTCTAGTGAGAAGTGACTGCATTTTCTGTTGCATTTTACCATATCTATTCTTTCTGTTGAAATCTCATTTTATATTCCATCCAGGCATTATCTATCCTATACATGTAAAACCATTTAAGTGATTTAACATGGCTGGAACTTTTTGCAGGGTGCCGTTATCTGTGTGTATTACCTTAAAACCGGCACATGCAAGTATGGTGCAACCTGCAGATTTGACCACCCATCTCCTGTTTAAGTTGTAGCAATGGCAGCTTCACAAGCAAAATCTAATTCTACCGGAGGGAAAGCATAAGCAGCTGAATCCACACAGGAACAAGCAGCAGTAGGTCCCTAGCTAGAATGAAGAAGTGATGAGGGAAGGAGGTCTATGGCAAAAGTATTGCCATATGCCATCATGGTTTATAAATTCCCCAATTAGCCATTCTTTATGCTCTGCGTATAAGGTGCAAGTGTTGACCGATTCGATAACATGAGGTATTTCGTTCTCCTGTATTGAGTCTCCGCATGTGCTTTGTTAGTGTCAGACTGATGAGTTCCCATGCTATGGTTTTATGAAAGTTTGCTCACTGTCCTCTGCTTCTTCCTTCTATGGTGATATCTTTTGCTTTTTTCTTTTTCTGTTGATGGCATAATCACCCTTATCCTGGCTTAGATTTATGGCTTGTTTCAGTGCTATTCCAGTGAAAAGAACAAATTTTAACCAAAATAAAAGGAAAAAACAAGTTTCTCGTTGGGAGAGTTTTCAAAGTTTATTGCACTTTTTACTGGAGTTTAGTAGTTTGCCTAATCATACATATACACAGAACATGACATTACCTTACATTACCCAATCAAATTCCCTCGATACAAAAGACCAGTTTCCATTGTACACCGAGATTGACGGCCGAAGGCTAAAATCAATGACAAATGTGAATCCTAAAATCAATGACAAAAGCTTGTTCACTTTTCCCTCTTGCTTTTTGTCTTTGGAACTCTTCTACGGATCCTAGAATGAGGATGAAAAGAAATAGAATTACTCCGGTTTGTGAGCTCATTTGGGTTTATTAATACAGTCGGAACAAAGAAAGTGAGTGAATCGATGAAAACTTGTAAAAGGTGGTCGTTCACGACTTTGGAATACCCGGACACCATTCATTTCAGACTATTCACTTATTCAGTACTTAAATGTTACTCGGTTTTAGATTTCTATACATTTCCACATGGATAGCTTTTGTGCAAACCAATTCAAGCCTTCCGGCTATCGCTTCCTCATCAACAATGTTGCTCACTACTTGCTCTTTCTTTTTCTGGCATCTTCATATCTGCACAATACAAAACTCTATTTGGGAGATGGACTTACGAGTGGTGTGAGATCATTATCATGCATCGAGGAAGAGAGATGAGCGCTTCTCACCTTCAAAGAAGATGTTACTGATCCTTCTGGTAGGCTTTCTCCTTGGGTGGGTCAGGATTGCTGCCGATGGAAAGGGATTTCGTGCAACAAACGTACAGGTCACGTTGCAAAGATGGACCTCCGAAACCTGAATTATGATGAAGGCTTCTACTGGGAGACTTCTTTGTGGGGTAAGATTAATCCTTCTTTGCTTAGCTTTAAGAACTTATATTACCTTGATCTAAGCAGAAACAATTTTCAAGGACTTCGAATTCCTAGCTTCTTTGGGAAACTTCAAAGTTTGAGGTATCTCAATCTCTCATATAGTTCATTTGTGGGAGAGATTCCCCCAGCTCTTGGAAACCTCTCAAACTTGAGCTATCTTGACTTTAATTTTGGGTTTGGTTCTAATTCTTATTCCAAAAACTTGAACTGGTTTTCTCATCTCTCTTCCTTGAAGTACCTCAATCTTGGAGGTGTGGACCTTAGCAGCCCAAGAGTAGGTTGGCTACATGATGTCAACATGCTTCCTTCACTCTTACAGTTGCATTTGTCTTTTTGCCAAATTCAAAACCTTCCACACTCCCTGCATCCATCAGTTCCCAGCTGGTTTTTTAATCTTACCAACCTCCAAATGCTTGATGCATCTCAAAATTCTTTTGCTGGTCTTGCTTGTTGAAATTGCAAACCTCAAGTCTTTGGAAGACCTTGGTTTAAGTGATAATTTGCTCCAAGGTCAAATTTCCAGAGCCATTGGTACTTTGTGCAGCCTAAGGACATTAGATATTTCGTCAAACAAGTTCAATGGTAGTTTGGAAAATGTTTTGAATGGTTTCTCAAACTGTACAAGTCATAGATTAGAGTCGCGTGATTTTTCTCACTATATGGTGGAAGGTCAACTACCTCTGAAGGAACTTGACCTCAGTTTCAACCAATTTTCTGGTTCAATTCCACAATCTATCGATAATTTATCATCCTTGGAAACACCAGACATATCTGATAATAATTTGACCGAGTCCATTCCTGAAAGTTTGGGACAACTTTCTCAGCTAGTTCACCTAGACCTATCTTGAAATATGTGGGAAGGCAATATAACTGAAGCGCATTTCCGATCTCTCACAAAGTTGGAGTCTTTTCCAGTCAGCACAGAAGGACCTAGGTCCCTCATTTTTAACACGGCTCATGAGTGGGTTCCTCTTTTCCAGCTTCATTCGGTCAACATTACCAACTGCATAGTAGGTCCTACTTTTGGGGTGTAGCTTCAATCTCAAACTGAATTAACACATCTCGTACTTACCAATACTGGAATCTCATATTTCATACCAGAGGAATGGTTCTTGAAGATATCTTTCCAACTCTCGTGGTTGGATTTATCTTACAACTATATCCCTGGAAAGCTTCCATTTCACATGAACTCCCCGTCTTTGCAGTATATCGATTTGAGTCATAATCAATTTGAGGGCCCCCTGCCACATTGGTCTAGTGATGCTGCCGAGTATCTTGATCTCTGAAACAATTTATTTTCCGGGCCAATCCCCTCTAATTATGATCAACTGTTGCCTAACTTGCTGAAATTGTATCTATCCGACAATCATCTGAGTAGTAGTATACCACCCTCTTTGTGCAACATGTCAGGTCTATATATTTTATGTTAAGCAATCACTTGTCTGGAGAATTCCCATGAGCATGGAGTCTGTGGCCAATTACATTGCTTGTAGATGTCTCAGACAACAATTTGTCTGGCAATTTCTCTAGTTCAATGGGTGTTCCATGCTCAATAAATGTATTGGATCTGAGCAAAAACAATTTTTGGGGGTAAAATTCCTTCTTCTCTATTCCAAAACTGCAGCCAGTTGCAGAGTATTGATCTTGGAGGCAATAGATTTACTGGAAGCATACCTTTACAGACAAGATCAATTGTATCATCCGAATTGTATATGCTAAGATTGCGATCCAACTCTTTAAGCGGACATATCCCCAATCGATTGTGCTCTGTTCCATCTCTTCATATCATAGACCCTGGCCACAACAAATTTTCAGGGACCATTCCCAAGTGTTTGTATAATCTGACTGCGTTGGCCTACGGTAATGACACTGGTCCGCCCTTATTGGTAAATTATCTTGAGAAGACCAACTTGACATTGAAGGGACAAGAACTCGAATATGACAGGACTCTGAATTTGGTGAATACCATTGATTTCTCATCAAATAACTTAGAAGGTGTAATCCCTTATCCCAGAAGATATAAGCAGTCTCATTGCATTGAGTACGTTGAACTTGTCAAGAAATCAGTTGAGCGGAAACATTCCTTCCAAGATTGGGAACTTACGATGGCTGGAAACTCTTGATCTCTCACAAAATCACCTCTCCGGGCAGATTCCTCAGAGTTTCTCTTCATTAACCTCTTTGGCTCGCTTGAACTTGTCTTTCAACAACTTGTCCGGAAGAATTCCTTCAGGTAACCAACCCCAAACACTAGATGATTCATCCATTTACAAGGGCAACCCATCCTTGTCTGGGGTTCCTCTTTTAACTGTCTGCCCGGGAGATGGCGCACTCACACCAGCTGACCCTGGCGACGATGATCATAATGATGAGAATGGGAAGTTTGGTATTTATGTTAGCGCTGTCCTGGGCTTCATCATAGGCTTTTGGAGTGTTAGTGGCACATTGGTTATGAAGAAATCATGGAGGTATGCCTATTTTCATATCTTTGATAACATAAAGGAGATGGCAGATTTAGCAATTGCATTGAGAGTAGCTCGTTGGCAAAGGAAGACTTGATTAGAAAGAAAAATTAAATAATAAAATGACTGAAGGTAGGGATGGCAATGGGGTGGGTTGGGGATGGGGATCACAATACCATCCCCATCTTCGGGGTCATTTTCTACCCCCATCCCCTCCCCAATCTCCAATAAATATATATTGGGGATTCCCCGTCCCTATCCTCATTAGGGACTAAACCTCCAAAACCGCCCCAAATTCCTAATAAGAATTTAATAAATAAAATAATTTTTTCTCATATTGCCTTTTTTAAAATCAAAATCTACAACAAATAAATTTAAAATATGATTAAATTCATAAATCATAATTTAGTGAGTGCAAAAGTCAAAACACTATTAAAGTAAAAGTGTAGCCATTAAAGGAAAGTAGTAAATGTATATATATTTGTGATTTATATTATAAAAAATAAATTAAAAAATATTTATAAGTTAAATATATGTATATATTATTGGGGCGGGTTTGGGGATGAGGATCACAATACCATCCCCGCCCAATCCCCAATCTTAGATAGCGGGGATTGGGGATCCCCATCCCCATTCCCCATTTGTCCCCAAATTCTCTCCCCATTAGGGGCAGGTATCCAATGGAGCTTCGCCCTGCTGGGGATTTTTGTCATCCCTAACTGAAGGTGGTCAATATGGGGCATTTGTGGCTTTCGTTGTTTCTCTTTTGGTTCAGGTGCTCTCCTTGTGGCTGCCCTTTGGTGCTGTTTGTGGTAGTGGTGAAGATGATGGCCAATATTGTTGGGTTTGCTGCTATCTTCATGTTTTGGATTCTCTTTATTGTTGTAAGCCATATACAAATTTGCCCACTTTGGTGCCTCAAATGTTGGTGCAGTTTGATGGAGAACTTTACCTTCTCTCTTTCAAGCAGAGTATGGTAGACACTTGTCTTTGAGAATTAATTATCGCTTCTCTTAGTTCATGTTTTTTCATAGATTTATGTTTAGTCTTTTGATCCTTTTTGTTGTATTTCCTTTTACTTATTATGTGTTGTTCCTTTGCATGTTTTGAGTATGCTCACCTTGTTGTTTTGTGTCCCTTGGAAGTGGTTTTGGTCTAGTCCCCCTTCTTTTTGTACCTTTCTTTTCTATTAATAAAATTTCGATTAAGGGCGAAGAGTTAGCCCTTAGTTCTCTTCCTTAATGAACTTAGAAATCTTTGTAATTGGGTTTTTTCTATGATAACATCAGGGAATTTATCTGCGAATTGGATAACTCTGTCAATAGGGTTAATCTTAGATCGATTGCTGGATATTGAATCCTAAGAACCTAATGCTGGTTTGGAATAACTTTACTTTCGAAGCGGATACAGCTAAGCCATTGAGTTTGACTATATTGAGAAATTGATTCAAGTGTCTCCAGTACTGGTCCATTGTCACACCCCGCACTTAAGGCATGACTAAAGTGATGGATTAAGTCGCAAATGTAAGTTTGCTGGAATATATTTTTTATTTTTTTATTTTTCAAGCTGAAGACTTTAAGAAAGAACTAAAAATGTAACCACCCAAACTTTGGTTGGGTTCTCTTTAAAGGAAGAATCTTCTTGTTAGCAACAATGAAATGGAACTTGAGAATTAGAAATCTCATGATATTCAAATATACTTTCTTTTCAAGGATCTGGAAGAACTACACCAGTAATACACCAAGAAGATGCAAAAAGCTTTAAGTACAACTTTCTTTCTTTGGTACTGTTGCCTTCAAAGTTTCAAAGTAAACTATACAATCTTAAAAACATAATACTAAACAGCGCATTACATTTTGTACAAAGGCAAGTTTAGTTTCAAAATCATCCATCACATATAGCATTGATAGCTTCACCAGGTTATCACTTCATAGCCAGCCAAACTATTCTACCACTTCATAACATGATAACCAGAAACTCATACTCCTCAAATCAAATATGACAAGGCATCCCAGCCAAGTGAACAAAGGTATCTGATCAATAATAAAGGCACAACCAACGCACCATTACAAAGTAAAGCCAAGCAAACTTCCACTCAAGAAAGCTCCAGAATATCACTTAAATGTCCTCGCATGGACTACTTGAAATAAAACAACAAGAGTATAGGGAATGAGCTTCACAAGCTCAGTAGGTACGACAATATCAATCCTTATTATAACTAAGATTCTAGCCTAGCATGGACCAGAAAGTCGATAGAAAACATGCTTTTATTTTTACTCTTTAGCATAAGAAAAAAAAAACTACAAATTGAGGTTAAAGCTCAATAGTTGCTGCTGCACTTGTGAAAGAAAACCAGAGATCCAAAGTAATATAAAATGACAAGGAAACATGTTGGAGGTGAAAAATTCCATAGAGGAGTTTGACCCAACAATTAATGCGGACTGGAGCGGGAGCTGACCGGGAACAATCGAGAAGCTTCCCTTGAGTGTTGACCTGGAGTTTGACCGTAGGCTCGAGGAGAAGGGGGGGTACCTGCAGAAAACCCTCCGATGCCTAAGTCAGTATGTTTCTTAGTAGTGTAGTAAGAAGAGTCAGAATCTGATGTCCTACCTGGTCAGTATGCCCCCTATTTATAGATGAGGGAGAGTTTGCACCACAAGTCGTGTTTAATATCGATAACTGTATTCATTATTGTCATAACTCCGCAGTATTGAATAACGCCATCACCGTTATTCTATAATGCCATCAATAACGTAATCACTGCACGTTGTACCATTACTCCGTGTCACTAATAACGCCATTGCTTCACGTTTATGGAATAATGCCATCGCTCCGCGTTAGGCGAATAACGCCATCGCTCCGCGTTATGGCGAATAACTCCATCGCTCCGCGTTATGGCGAATAACACCATCGCTCCGCGTTATGGCGTTATCGAATAACGCCATTACTCAGCGTTATGGCGTTATCGAATAACGCCATTATCATTACTCCGCGTTGTTGATTAACGCCGTCGCTCTGCGTTATGGAGTTAATCAACAACGTCATTACTCCGCGTTATGGAATAACGCCATCGCTCCCCATTATGGCGTTTATCCAATAACACCATCATGTCATGTCATTACGACCGCGCCTCCTTAACGCCATATTCATTGTGTCGTTAATAACGATGATTGCCACCGCATCTACGATTGTCATTGTCCGCGTATTTATGGCGAGGGTCAATTGTCATAATGGTGGGTCAAATTCGTTGATTACCCCCACAATGTCCCCAAATTTTCTCTTTGGACACTCATCCTAAGAGGAAATTTCTAAAATCTGGCCCCGGCCCCGACCCGAGCCTAACTCTGATACGCTGGGGCATTGTGGGGGTAATCAACGAATTTGACCCACCATTATGACAATTGACCCTCGCCATAAATACGCGGACAATGACTATCGTAGATGCGGTGGCAATCATCGTTATTAACGACACAATGAATATGGCGTTAAGGAGGCGCGGTCGTAATGACATGACATGATGGTGTTATTGGATAAACGCCATAACGCGGAGCGATGGCGTTATTCCATAACGCGGAGTAATGACGTTGTTGATTAACTCCATAACGCGGAGCGACGACGTTAATCAACAACGCGGAGTAATGATAATGGCGTTATTCGATAACGCCATAACGCTGAGTAATGGCGTTATTCGATAACGCGCGGAGCGATGGCGTTATTCCATAAACGTGAAGCAATGGCGTTATTAGTGACACGGAGTAATGGTACAACGTGCAGTGATTACGTTATTGATGGCATTATAGAATAACGGTGATGGCGTTATTCAATACTGCGGAGTTATGACAATAATGAGTACAGTTATCGATATTAAACACGACTTGTGGTGCAAACTCTCCCTCATCCATTATTCCATAAACATGAAGCAATGGCGTTATTAGTGACACGGAGTAATGGTACAACGTGCAGTGATTACGTTATTAATGGCATTATAGAATAACGGTGATGGCGTTATTCAATACTGCGGAGTTATGACAATAATGAGTACAGTTATCGATATTAAACACGACTTGTGGTGCAAACTCTCCCTCATCTATAAATAGGGGGCATACTGACCAGGTAGGACATCGGATTCTGACTCTTCTTACTACACTACTAAGAAACATACTGACTTAGGCATCGGAGGGTTTTCTGCTGGTACCCCCCCTTCTCCTCGAGCCGACGGTCAAACTTTAGGTCAACGCTCAAGGGAAGCTTCTCGATTGTTCCCGGTCAGCTCCCGCTCCAGTCCGCATTAATTGTTGGGTCAAACTCCTCTATGGAATTTTTCACCTCCAACAAAACACTACTCAAATATAACATTGTAGTTGAAGATGTCAAAGATTTATCAACTTGAATAAGTCACCTTGCCATAAATAACCAAAAGAGAAGAAGGCTGAAATTAGAGACCACTTGACAGCAAGTCCAGTAGATAAGGAATACTCATTTGAATCCAAATAGGAATAATGCAAAAACCATAAAGCCTTTTTCTCTTCAACGGACTCTAGCTTTTCGAATTTTTTTCTAAAATCCTTTCTCTCTCTTGGTCGTAAATTTCCAAAAGTAAACTTTCAAGAATGGTTTCCGGAACACTAAAACTTGAATCCTTGAAATCCTTAAAATTCTGGTTAGAGCCCATTGCTTGCATTAAGGTCACCGAGCACACCCCGTACAAGCTGATCCTGATCAGGTTTTGGGTCTTTCACCCTAAGGAGGCACAATCTCTACTTAACTTTTTCCTGGGCCTAACCAAATAAAAATCATTAAGAAATCAATCCTTTCTTTTCATGAAACCTTTTTGTTTCTCCAAACCAAACGGACCATTCAAAGGATTTTCAATAAGAACTTGAAATCCCTTTTCAAACTGTAATAGGAAGCTACCAAGAAATGACACTTTAGCTTAAATCTGTTTTCTTTCAAGAAACAGAACTTTAATAGATCAAATCTTTATGTAAAGATCAAATCAGTAATTAAGTACACATAAGCTTGGAGTTTCAAAGTAACACTTGATCAACATTGATATAGACAGACCATTAACAAAAGGAGATATATAGGATTCATAAGACTGTAAGTAAGGTATTTCAAAGAATAAGACTTTGTTTTCAGTAAATCAACAACGGAAAAGATGGTTAAATTCATGTTTGACCCAAACCTCTATAAAGAAGTTAAGCATTTCCAAGGAAAAACTGAACAATGCAAAATCAATATATATATATATATATATATATATATATATTATCTATATATATATTATATATATATATTATATATATAGCATCGTTCAGAGCCGGACCTGACATGAGGCCAGTGAGTCGGCCTTCTTAGGCCCAGTGTCTCATCAAGCCTAATTTTTTTCTGGGGTATTTTTAAAAAAAATATTAATTAAATAAATTGTAAGTTTTTCACTAAACAATAAGATTGGATTAGTTGGCAAGTTACATTCCTTTCTTTTATGTTACTAGTGGCCTATGTTTGAATCCTTTTTCTGTTGTATGTTTAATTTTTTTCAATATATATATATATATATATATTGTAAATATTCTTTCGGCTTTTTTCTTTCTTTCTTATAATATAGGCCCATTTTATTTTTCACCTCAAGTCTCAAAATATCAAGTCTGGGCCTGGCATCGTTGCAGCGACCAAAGCTTTGGAAGGAGAGAACGAGACTACCAGAACCAGTATGGTTTCTTTCCTTTCATAACAATGTCAAAAGACCAGGAAAAGAACATTATCGATTAGCAAGAGCCTTTACTAGTTGGAGAATTACTGATCATTCAAAATGGCATATTGAAGATCAAGAAGTAATAGTCAAGGACAGTAGACACCGGTTACTTATAAAAGCTACCAACCATGATTATATAAAAGAGTGAGAAGGGAATGAGGATCCAACAAGAAGCATATGTAAAAGGAATAAGCTTTTCTGGTTTTATAGGAAAACGCTCAAGTTATCTGTATATATAATGATGAGCAAAGATACCAACTGAAAAACAAACAAAGATGTAGAATTTTGCGAATAACAAGGGGCATGATCAGTGAGTAAAATTTGATCTCAAGTCTATAATCCATAGAAAATTTAATGAAAAGTCAAATCAGTAAATATATATATATATATATATATATATATATAAACCTTGTACATTGAAGTAATGGTTGGTTTCCATAGGCATAGCCAGTATTGTTGGGTTTGCTGGTGTCTTCATGTTTTTGTATTCTCTTTATTGTTGTAAGCCATATATAAGTTTCGTATTGTCATGTAATCAATAATTAATCATGTATCATGTGTCAAATTATTCAAGCAGCTTTGATGCTGAATAATATATACCTCGCTTAAAGTGCGTATCCACGTTCGATGCATTTGAAACTTCTAAAAGGACTTGGAATATCAACCGATTTCAGTATTTAATCTTACGCAATCGATCCACGTTAACTTTATGCTCGAATCATTCCCTATTCCTTGTAGCCATTATGCATTTTTCCCTCGTTGAAAAAAGTTGTTTCTATTCAAGTAAATCTCTATTTGTGTGTCTGGCCCAAACTCTAGGTTACTTGACCTAGTGGTAATAGAGATTTAATTAGAGAGAATCTCAGAGAATATCTTAGAGATATTCATTCATTGTATGATTACCTTTCTTTGTACAATTCAGATTCTATGCATTGTAATCCTCTATATAAAGAGACCCATATTATCAATCAGAACACACAGCAATTTACTCTCAATTCTGTTTCCCTAAAACACGCTATCAGCACGAGCCCTAACCACAAAAACCTGAAAATCTTCGTCGCTGCCGCAAGCACCTAGCCCACGCTAGCCGCCTCACCACCACTGCTCTCCTGCAGCCTTGCTGCATGTCTGCTGCCCCTGCAGCACCGCCGCACCTCCGCTGCCCCTGCAGCACCACTGCATGCCCATTGCATCCTTCTCCTCCTAGTTTCTCCTCTCATTCCTGTGCATATCAGTCAGTTTGCAAGCCCCGAAACGTCTAGTTTGGAACTTCAGATCAAAATTCTTTATTCATTAAAGTTGTTCGCCTCCGTCTCTTCTATCTTACCTCCAAATTTCAGCTCTATTGGAGTCGTTTTGAGACCTATACACCAATCGGAGTGGGAGCTATTCAGAAGTGAATCTGCTCCGAATTTCAACAAGTTTGATTCGCCTAGGACTAAAGCTCGTTTGCAATTTTACAATGAGGATCGAATATGCTCTGCAATCCTAAGAGGTATGGTTTACTAAAAGTTCCCGCTTTTGAAGTTTTTCGCTTCTTTTTCTTGGGAACGTGTAACCTCCCTTCTTCTACCCCCCCTTTCTTCATCATAGGGGAGACCAAATTGAGCAGAACTGTGGGGGTTCATGCTCACTCCAAGCTTAGAGTTTGTTGAGATCTCCAAACTTAGAGTTTGTAGAGAATTTATGATCGACCACTTAGATCATTATTTTGATCTAATCCAACCCCTCTTGGAATCGAATTTCTTGGAAGCAACTAAGCTCGGAAATTCCTAATTTCTTGGAAGTGACTATGCTCATAAAGTTTATATGTTTTTGTGGTAGCCCTTTACGCTCCGAAACTAACCTTAATTTCTTGTTCTCTTTCAAGATGAGTAACCTGAACAAATTGGACTTTGCTCCATTGGGAACAACTAGCTCTAGATATCACAGGTGGGTTCGTGATGTTCGCTAGCATCTCAAGGCCGATGGAATCCTGGATATGATTCTCGAGCCTAGCCAGGATGTGCTAACTGTTGAGCAAGCTCAAGCTTTGGAAACAAATAGAGCAGTCTTAGAGGCAAATAAGGCGAAAGCCATCATCCTAATGACTCGTCATATGGATGATTCGCTCCAGTACGAGTGTATAAATGAAGAAGACCTCAGAAGGTTGTAGGTCTCACTCGAAGAAAGATTTGGCAACATCCATGACTTCTTACTTCTTGACCTAGAAGTGTGATGGCATAGCCTCTGCTTCTGTGATTTCAAGTCAGTTCTTGACTACAACTCGAAAGCACTTCGCATTAAATCCTTAATGGAATTCTGTGGTAAAGAGATCACAAATGCAATGTTGATTGAGAAGACTCTCTCTACCTTCCCCGTCTCTTCATTGATGGTTGCTAAGAACTATCGAATTAATGTTACTGCAAGACGGATCACAAGGTTTCATGAGCTCATTGGACCTATGAATGTCACTGAAAAGCATGACAACATCCTTGTGAAGAGCTATAATTCGAGATCCCTGGAAACAGAGTATATTCCGGAATCCAATTATAGTCGCGCCCCTAAGAGAAGGCTCCAAGAGCGAAACCCTAATCTCAGGGATACATTTGGACATTCTGGTCCATATAACCCCTCTACTAGGGAAGATAACCGCCAAAATAGGTGAACACAGAACCGAAGAGGTCAACGTGGAAAGAGAGAGGGAGGCAACGCCTCTGGCCATGTTGGTGGCGCCACCAACACTAAGAGCCATCTAAATAACGTTTTCAAAGCTCCTCAATCAATGGAGTTTGAGCAAAGAGATGTATGTTCTCAATGTGGAGTGTCTGATCATTGGGCACACAATTGTAGAGCTCGTGAAGAAATCTTCATTGCCTACAAAGCATATTGTGAAGTAAGAGATGCTCACTATATGGAACAAAAAGATCAAGACGATGATCTAGAGTGAAGGGTTGAAGACTAGAAATCTGGCTTGGATCAATAGATTGCCAATTCTGTTTAAGTCTTTATTTTTCCAAGATATGTAATAGGCAATTGCCATATACTTTGTAGTAAATGTCAATGGTTTAGTCTTTCTTCAAAGTAGGCTCACCCAAAATAAGTGTGATGTCTAGGAAGGTTATGAGATTAGTGGTACTTAAGCGAGCCTTGCTCCACCGACATCTCTTTACTAACCTGGTCACATTTATTTTGGAATTACCGAAAGAAGTTAGATGACTACCATTGTTTTGCATTAGCTAACATTTTGGATTAGATTTTCTTTGGTCAAAGAGACAATGATGTAACTCCGTTGGCTTATGAATAAAATTTCAAGTTCTTCTCATGATGACTCAATTTTGATTCTGAGCATATTACTTTTGTGACTACGATGGTTGGGTCATCAATATTAATTTAAGAACATGGAATAGCCCAAGTTCCTCCTGCCAAATGGCACCTTGATTACTGTCGCAAAAACTCTCTACGCTCCTAGGGCAAATCGCACCTATCAATAGTCAACGGATTCCATGCGAAAACACATGTAGAGAAGGTAAATGTGTTCCTTTGCAATACCTCTAATGATTGCTAACAATGACGCATCTTAGAGAAGTTTATGTGTCTCTCTAGTGGACTTTATGTCACTATTCAAGCTATTAATCCAATAAAGTTAAGAGAGAAGATCTCTTGGATTTAGACACATATTGACTTTGTCACGACAGGATAGGTCATTCTGGTCATGATATGATGATCCGTCTATAAAAGACTTCACACGGACATCTATTCTCTCGAGCGAAATGAAGCATGAATCAAAGGTTGATTCCTGGACTAAGTGTGACCAACGCTGCTGCTTAGGGTACCGCCTTATTCCACCATCAGCCTAGGGATGGTGTAGTCCTAACCCATGATGCCATGGATGGCGTCCATCATGGTGATGGTGCCCCAGGTGATGCTGCAATCACCAACTTACTTCAAATAGCACTTCAGACGCTCAGGCTTAACCAAAATTTTTATTGGTTGCTTTTAAAGCCTCTCGCTCGTTTTACAAAGCCCGTTCCTTAGGGAAATAAGGACTGAGACCGTCCTATGCAAATGATATGAAAATACTCATTTTGTTCTTACATAGAATCCGTGGGGATTCTGTGGACTAGTTCAACCAACTTGCAGAAGTTTAAATATCTCATGATGTTGGTTGACATGCAAACACTCTAGTCACGTGTTGTGCCATTGTCCACTTGTAATGCTGCTTATGCTACACTCCTAGCACATACCATATGACAACGGGCTCACCCCTCGGATCATCCTATTCAGTCAATTAGATTTGACATTTCTAGAGAATTTACATCGAAGACTTTCGATGGTTATTGCATTGGTGTTGGACATCATATTCCCCTGAACACACCCAAATGGTCTGGTGAAAATGACTACGATGGTAGTCCGGATATTGGTATTGCGCACCAATCTCCTTACATCCGCTTGGGGTGATGCAATATCACATGCAGCTATGCTCATTCGTCGACGACCTACCGCTACTCAATCTACCTCTGCGTCACAGCTAGTGACTGGGTACAAGTATCGTACTTATGCATATTTGAGTGAGCCATTTATGTGCCAATTACGCCGCCGGCCACAACGCTCTATGATGGGTCCTTATAGACGAATGGGAAACTACGTTAGATTTGAGACTCCAACAATCGTCTGCCACTTTGCGATCTCATTACCGCTAGATTTGCTGGTTGTCACTTTGATGAGACAGTCTTCTAGTCGTTAGGGGGAGATAAGAGCACAAATGTTCAACAGGAATGACAGGAATTGTCGTGGCCTATCCCCACTATGTCTCATCTCAATCCCTGTTAAAGTGACGAGATCACACAAATATGTTGCAAACATGCCTGCAAAGAAGTACGTCCTTACGAGAGGACATAGCGCCACCCTACCAGGAGGTAGGCATGGCGCCACGCCAAAGAGAGCGACACTCTGGCGTTATAGGCCATGACCCCAGCTAGGATGCTTGGGAGGCTTGTGGGTTTGAATGATACTTTGGCACATTCCAATCCTTGATCATCAAGACTCAAAATCCGTCTCATGAGAATCTTTCGGGTTATAGTTACCGTTGGGGGATGCCTCAACGTCAGAACCTATTCCTGATAATATAAAGCTCTATGAAAATTACACTAGTGTACATGAGACGTGGGATAGAAACTCTATCATAATGATGATGTAGTTGCGCATGTGCATGAGTTTGTTGAGTCTGATGACATCGAACCACGCTCCGTTGATGAATGAATGTCAACGTAGAGAAATTTGGCCTAAATGGAAAGATGCAAACTAGGTTAAGATGGATTCTCTAAGGAAGAGGAAGGTTTTTGAGCCAGTGATGCCAACACCTCCTAACATAAAACCTGTTGACTAATGGGTATTCGTTAGAAAATGTGATGAAAAAAAGAGATGGTAATCTCGCCTTATGGCGCAAGGCTTCTCACAAAACGCCCTGGAATCGACTACGATGAGACATATTCTCTAGTAATGGATGTCATTGCACTCCACTACCCTATCAGTTTGGTAGTTTCCGAATAACTGATTATGCAGCTTACAAATGTGGTCACTACGTATCTCTATGGGGATCTACATACGGAATATTCATGAAGGTTCATGGTGAACTTCATTTACCCAAGTCAAGTGGCTCTAGACCACGGAGCGCGTTTACAAAGAGGTTGAAACGCTCGCTAAAATGACACTTGATTGGGAAGGGACATGCCCACGCGTTTTCATAACAAGTTTTAGATTCCATCGCGGTTCATGTTAGACATAATCTTCATTAGAAGCCCTTAAAGAGTTAAGGGAAACCACTGAACACTTCAAATCCGAGTTTGAGATGAAGGATTTTGGGAGAACATGATTATGCCTCGGTTTGGAACTTGAGCATCGTGTCGATAGATGCTTAGGCATTTTGACAAGGTCAAACCTTCAAGCACCCCTATGATCGACCTTAGTCTTGATCCTGAAAATGATCCTCTTCGTCTGAAAGATGATGACGAAGATGTGCTAGAGGCAGAAGTGTCTTACTTGAGTACAATAGGCGCATTATTGTACTTAGCTCAATGCACAAGACCGGACATCTAATTTGCAGTGAACTTGTTAGCTAAGGTATAGCTCTGCGCTAACGCGACGCCATTTGATTGGTGTAAAGGATATCTTTCAGTACTTGAGATGTACCATTGATATGGGCTCGTTCTATCCCTACAGAGAGATGATGGATTCAGACCTATCACACACCAGGAACGCCGCCAACACTGGCCTGCGTCCACTATCCCCATCCCAAAACGACATAAGTGTTTTAGAAGGTTTTGCTGATGTTGGGTATCTCTCTGACCCATACAAAGGTCATTCCCAAACTGGTTAAGTGTTCACCATGGGAAAAGACCGTGATATCTTGGAGGTCTACAGAACAGACCTTAGTCGCTATATCTTCACATAATGCAAAGATTCTTGCTCTTCACGAAGTGGTTTGTGAATGTATATGGATTAAATCCATAATTACACATGTTCGAACAATTATGGTTTGAAGTCTATCACAGATGAGCCTACCAGCATTTAGGATAACGCTGCTTGCTTTGAACAAATGAAGCAAAGGCTACATCAAAAGCAACAACAAGTATAATCAGCAATAACAAGTTCTCCTCAAGATCAAATTGAACTAGGTTCAATCTAAGGACAGTATGGCAGACTTGCTCACTAAGTCATTGCCTAAATTCCACTTTCGAGAAACATGTTGGTAGCAACGTTTGAGGAAGTTATTCGTACTCCAATGATCGTAGTCGTCAGGGGGAGATGCAGACATCAGGGGAAGGTGTCTACATGTATGATCTCGAAACGTGAAGGGTGTGTTATGCTCTTTTTCCCTTTCGACCGAGGTTATTTTTGTCTCATTGGGTTTTTGTTACTCGGCAATGTTTTTAATGAGGCAACGAGAGCAGCACCACATTTGAGCGACACAAGGAGGAGTGTTCAAGTATACTCTATTTGTTTGTCTGGCCCAAACTCTAAGTTACTTGACCTAGTAGTAATAGAGTTTTAATTAGAGAGAATCTCGGAGAATATCTTAGAGATATCCATTCATTGTATGATTACATTTTCTTGTACAATTCAGATTCTATGCATTGTAATCCTCTATATAAAAAGACCTCTATTATCAATGAGAACACATAACAATTTACTCTCAATTCCATTTCTCTAAAACAGTTTCAATTTTCTTTATCTTTTGTTCTCCCTATTTTTTTTTTCTCTTCATTTTTTTTTCCTTATTCAAATCTCCAAATTTAATATTTGAACCTCTCTTTCAATATTTTCATGCCAAACTACCATTTTTACACATTATTTTCCTCAGATCGAGAAATTAATTGCAGTTTGAATTGAAACTCAAAGGCTATTGACTATTTGATGGTAGTATCTTGCAGTATGATCTAAATTTTGCGAATCTTCCCATTCGATAGTATTGCAGAATGGATCGATTGGCTTATGAGGGAGAGGGGGAGGGAGAGAGAGAAACCCGGGGGTTATCCACACTGGCTTATGCTCATTCTCTAAAAATAGAAGAAATGCAATATTGAATTTCTTTATTTTATAAGGAGTGAAAATTCATCCTGCGTGATTGAGTTCCATACCTTATTAATTTTTTTTTTTTGTGAGGTGTTTGGTAGCCTTTCTTACGTTTTCATTTATATACATGAAACGACAATTTTTATCTTCACACAACCCCAGTGCACAAGTCAGTGAGATTCGGATATTTGCATGACACAACTCACCATTTTTTGTTTTTTTGGCTTTAGGTGAAATTCAAAAATTAAAGTATCAAATGGCCACTACTACTCGCGACAGAAACGACGCCGCTTCATGGCGTGGTTCTGCTGCGGCGTCTAACTCTGTACCGCCACCACCTCCTCCTCTTCTTCTTATACTGAATCATCAATGGCAAGCCATCTCTTCACCTACGGCGCCGCCCAATCAGCTCCAGCTTCCACTCCTGCTCTCTCCACCGTCTACACCCCTCGCTCCCTAGCCCAATCCTACCTCTCCGACCCGACCCACCGCTACCTTTCCGGGTCGGACCCTCTCTCCACCTCCTCCATGTACCTCTCCGGCACCGACGGCCTCGTCGCTTACTCCGACGTCGCTATATGATGTCCTCCTGGCCCGCCCCCGATGCCGAACCCGGCCCGCCCGGCTTCAAACGCACCTCTGAAGGTTGGTGAGCTCTCACTCTACTCCAACTCTTTGTTTGGTGATTGAAAAGTTTGAATATTTGAGTGAATTTGATGGAAGATCATTGCTAAAGTTTTCGAATTTTCTAGTGTAAATGGATGCGAGTATGTTTATGAGTTGCTAATTTAGGTATGTATGATTATGAAGTGGGATTATGATCAAATGTAGCTCCTAGTCGGTCATTTCACTAATTAATATAAGCTTCGGCCGCCGAGTACAAATGTTTATGTCTTATAGCTATGTAAAGCTAGTAGCTTTTGTGTATGCTTCTGGCCTTCTAGTGTGTGTTTATAGTTTGCTTATTACCAAGTATG
>BDJD01010193.1:1584-31518 GCA_002564525.1 Rosa multiflora
AAAAAAAAAAGGGTGAATTTCACTTCCCTTTATAATATGAATTAATTAATTAGAACCATCTGTTAACTTTGTGACCTAACATCGATGAAGGAAAATTATCAAATGATAATGGCGACAGTGACAACCACACTTTTTGGGGGGCTAGCTTAGTATAAATATTCATTGTATAGAATCATCCGAACACAAGGAGAGAGAGATAGAAACAGCAGAAGCTCTCTTCTTAAGACACGATTCGGCGAGCTGAGGTGAAGTTACTTGGTAATTGGTTGAGAAGTAAGTAAACCTAGCTTATATACTCTCTGTTTGAAGTTAATTTAGTAGAGTGATACCAAGCAAAACTATAGGAGATGGTAACCCAACGTCGCTCTCCCTCCCTTTTTTGTTCCTTTTTATTTCATCATTTGTTTAAATTAGCTTGAAATCTTTTCTGATTCTTATTTTTTAAATTTTTTCTAGCTCCCCCCCACAGTCGATCTCCACTACATACTACCTACACTTATGGGTGGAGCAACAGTGGCATCAGTCATTGTGCTATTTTTCCTTCCACTCGGTGTGATTGGAAATGCGGTCGGACAGCCGAATCACAATTATGACTACATGCAATTTGTGCAGCAATATCCCAAAACATTGAATGTAAGCTCAGAATATACCGAGCGTTTCACCATTCATGGCCTATGGCCTAGCAATTCCTTCGGCTACGGTTCTGATCTACATTGTCAAACACCATATGCTAACCGTTATCAACTTTCAGGACAGGTGAGTTTATTGTTTTTCCATTTTTTATTTCCTATTAATTGATGCATTTTTTTAACTAATTAATTTCTTCCGTTTTTTGTTATAAGCTGACCAACGAACTCAGAAACACTCTCAGTTACTCTTGGCCCAATGTTTACTACTATTGGCACGTTACAAAGTTTCAAAACAATTTGATCTTTTGGTACAACGAATACCAGAAGCACGGCAGCTGCGCTGTGGCCCTTCTGGGTATATTCCCAACAGCGCAGGCTTACTTTGAAAGAGCACATAAGTTGTGGGAAGCAAATGATTTGTATGGTGTATTCGTCAACTACAACATCCACCCGGGAGACCGAGTCGACGCTAGCAAATTTAGGACAGCCCTGAGAATTGCGACTGGATGGAACGCTCGACTGTCATGCACTGGAACCGGCCTAATGATGGAAGTAGTTATTTGTTATGATATTCATGCAACTCGAGTGAGGAATTGTCCTAGACCGGGGAATTGTACGGGGCTTATATCATATCCAAAATAAAATAGCCCTTCAGTTTAGCCTTGGGCCGAATTATCTATATATGGTGCAAGCTATATTAAATCTAAGCTTGCTTAATATGTATGTGATAAATTGGGTGTGGGAGCCTTTGCTCTTTCCAATCCTGTTTTATTACCCTAAATAAAAAAAGCTTAGCTGTGTGTTTGTATGAAAACATTTGAATTGTACGCGACTTGAAATCTCTATCAGGAATTATATCGTAGCTCCTTAACACATAAAATAATGTTACTAGCTTGTTGCAAACTTGCAAACATTTCTGTGGTATTGGGGAAATAATCCAAACTGAGAACTACAATCAAGTGAGAGAGCCGCATAGAGTGCATAATTCTTGGAAAAAGAGAATAATGAGCTATGTTTTTAATTTCTTTCCCTGATCGATCACTAAAATTAGCTACTTGTACAACACAAGACAGAAGAATATTCAACCTATACTGCTGGGGAGAAACGACATCCCACTATGTATCTCCATTGTAGTCAAAGAAGAAATTTTGGGGTAAAGCATGATGAACGTACAATATACAACCCCATAATATCCATCAAAGAAGCAGCTGAATCTATTACTTGACAGCAAACATAGGGAGATATTGATAATAATCCTATCAATCTGCACGCGGCAACAAGAAACTAAAGCCTGAGTTTTCACGAATAAGTGGCGGGGGTTCAATGTCGGAAATGTCTATTTGTTCCATCGACTTTGATAAGTCATCAACTGAAAATGGAATGCTGCGGTATAAAATGATTATCAAAGGTTGGAATCAGTTACTTAAGTAACAACAAGGAAAACTAACTGAAACAGGATAGGAGAAAGGCCAAGTCACAGTATGTAGCATATTCAAGTGTTGTCATAACCTGGAATCGTCATCCAAGAGGAAAGAATTACTGACAGCATTGTTAGAATCTTCTGTCATCAACACTCTCATATTGGATATAACCTACAGCCAAATATAGTGAAAAAGGAAAGATTAGTAAGTTTGTGTATAAGGGTTTATCATCAGATTGTAATTTATATTACTGCCATGTGACGAAGATGACTCGAACCTAGTTGAGGAATGGCATCCATAGAAACTTACATCCGAGGCCACGCTATGTGTGCCATATTTGTCATCCCAGTACATTGTACTGATACGATATAGCTGCTGTATACTGAGGCCCTGTTAACAAATAAAGATGCGTTCTTTGAGAACTGGAGAGGAGGTTAATGGATTTGAATGTATCTACTTCTTCCTTCCTTACACATTTCTTACTGGGCACAGGTCATGGCTTATTTCGTCAAGTGTCTTTTTGGGTTTTTGATGCATTACCTGAAAAGAAAATGTAAAATTTCAGGACTAGTACTTTGCCATTTATTGCTTTTCACCATTAGTGTTACCGGAAGTAGAAACAAATGGTATATAACATAAGATTTAAAACATACCAGGAATCCAATGGCTTGCCTAATATGCTTGAGTTCATCCCAAGCTGAACCTGCATACTGCATTTTCATTTATTCAGTATAAGAGTTTATAATAAAATAAGGCAAGGTAGAAAAAATTTCAGGGTACCTCATCTGTTGCTTTATAGCACCAATGCTCCAACTCAGCCAAACCAGCTTTTACATACTCCCCATTACTAAACGAACAGCACTCTCGTCGTAATAGAAGGCTACACGGAAATATAAATATATGAAGGATAATAACAAATAATTGTATTTGTATTAAACAGTATACCAATCAAGGGTAACCTCAACTATGAGTATAGACTTGATACCTGTTGAATAACTGAACATTGATGAAGGAGAATATCTGTGTGAACACCTTGCGGACTAAAAAAGGAGGTACCTGGAAAATGGAACAAAAAATGTGTGTGAGACTGTGTAAAAGAAGGTCCACTGGTTAAACATTTCACAAACCATGCACCTTTGAAATGAATTTGAGAGAAATCGGAACCAAAAATGTGTGTGTGAGACTGTGTAAAAGAAGGTCCACTGGTTAAACATTTCACAAACCATGCACCTTTGAAATGAATTTGAGAGAAATCAAGCGAGTATGAATCTTAAACATTAATAAGAGTAATCTCCTTTTTGATGTTTATTCAACCCACAAAGGGAACAGTCAGCATAGATAAAACTAATCACAATTTATGTTAAGTAACAAAGGGGGAAAGAAGAGTACTGACATGATTTGCTTTTAACGTATTTAAGAAGTTTCCGAGACTCTTAACAATCCCTTGCCAGTGAGCAATCAAAGCTCTCTGGGCCTCGGTATTTGCAACTGATCGGGCTCCTTTAACCAAGCTCGCCCTTGATGTTCTTGGTGCCTGTTAAAGTTACAACTTCAACAATAGTTTTGACGAAGAAGTGGAAGCAGCATTGTATTTTTTTCTAGTCCATAGATGAAAATAGTAATGGCACCTGGATGCACAATCCAAGCAACGGTGAAATTTCTTTCTTCAAATTATCTCGAATCATCCCATAAATCTTTTCTACATATGCTGTGAGTTGCTGTTTAAAAAGCAAAGCTGGGTACTTGGCTTCAACTTGCCGTAAAGTGTCCACTCCACCACTCGATCCACCGTTGATTAAGGAAAGATTGACACCTTGTGGGCTTCCACGGAAACTCTAGAGAAAAAAGAAAAGAAAAAGGAAAAGTGTGAAACAACTGAGGAAAGAAAAATTCTTATGAATTGAAATATTGAATGTTGATGAGGGACTAGGAATTACTTGTGTCATCCTTCCAAATAAAGTAGCTGATGATGATCGACGTCGTTGCGGTGCCATTCCTGCAGCACCACTTGCTTTCAGTGTACGCTGGAGTAGTAATAGAAGTGTTGAGGCATTGGATAACCAATAGGCCAAGATATCATTGTTATCCTGGGTCTGAAATCCAAGTGGCAGTAAGTTAAAAGGTTTCTTTCTTTTAAAAAGAATAAACAAAAAATTAAGGATGCGAATTCCAAACCTCAATGGCATTGCCTATGGTCTGAATAATCCTATCAAAAATGCTTGTCCGCTCAACTTCAAATGATCTCCACTGCAAAAGGCATTTATATATGATGCAGGCAGCAATAGGCCTGTTCCCTGCAAAGCCTAGGTGTTGTGCAATGCATCGAATCAGCAGCTCTTGATTCTCCTGCTGTTTTTCATTTAGTGATTTCTGTGGCTTATCCTCCAATTCAGACTCCCTGTGGTTTATCGAAGCACTATGCAGATCCTGATCCATTTAATCCGAATTATCATGACAGAAATGTTAAGAAATAGTGTGCACAACATCATAGTGCCCCTTTTCTATACTTGAAGTTGAAGATACATACCATAGCTGCCTTTGCATCAGTCGGAATACCACTTTCAGCTGCCCTCTGTCAATCATCAAATAAGAAGGAAATCTTAACCATCTGAAAACTACAGTATTTCATTGTTCACATGTGAAAGTACCTGAATAATTGATCTGGACCGTCCAGAAAGGAACTTATTTGGTGCCATGGACACGGCTTGTTGGCGCAATACTTGATTTTCTGATTCTAAATTGGTAAGCTTCTCCTCTAGCCTAATGAATGAAGTTTAGATCTTCAGTCAACCATGTACTGCAAACTAGAAATGATAATTCATTTCTCTCAAATAAATACTTCTAAACAATAGGCTTCCCTAGCTTCCCATAGTGAAGCAATTCAGTTAGCTGGTTCATAGTGAAGCATTGAAACTAGTTGATGGGTTCATCATTATTAAGAGCATAACAGAAAATTTCTTTGATAAAAGATTTATGAGACCTACTCTACTGACATTTATCCAAGAAATGAGCATATAGTTTACCATGCCTCAAGATGTTATATTACCTGGTCATATTTTCCTGGAGCTGACTAACTTTTTTCTCAGTTTCTTCTAATTTCTTACGTCGTTCTTCACCAGATGTTTGAGCTTCATTGTATTTTCTTTCACAATCATCAGCTCTTTGTTTCTCTGAATCCAACGAAGCCTGGGAAGGTGCAGGTAGCAGAGAGCCAAGATAAAGATAACTATAATGATTATGATCTACTGCTATGCATTTGAACAACAAATGACTACATTCTAGCATATTCTATCCTCCAATTTGATTCAAAATTATTTCGTAAGCACTTTTATAAAATCTTTAACATCCTTGTTCCAGTATGCCAAGTAGCTGTTATGTAGCTTAGTATTATTAGGAGTTGGGGTTAGTTTAGGTGTTTCATTAGGTTTGTGTATTTAAGTACGAAAACATTGCAAACCTGAGTTATTGGTTTTATTAGAATTCAGCCGCTGCCTCTGTTTCTCTCCCTCTTCTCTTTGTTTTCATGTTCACAATAGTGACTAGTGAATACTGATTCTTATCACAAGTTATGCATAATGCTATGGCCATTAGAGAAAAGAGATATTATGCATGATATCATGTGAGACAGAATTGCAGGGCTGCTTATTGGGTTGAGCTTCATACCTTTAAACTCTCCAATTCTGCTGTTAGAGAATCAATTTTTTTGGTGTCCTCAACAACAACTTGGGTTTCTTGTACAACAGGAGTTGCCTCTTCAATAGCTTTCTTTGCAGCCTCCTCCCGTTCCTTGACAATTTTTGCATTTGCTTCTTCAACTTTATTCTGCATTTCTTGCAATGAGTTCTGCAATTTAGTTATCTCTTGTGCTTTTGCTTCTTCTAGGTCAGTCTGCAGGAAGGAAAAGTACTTTAGCATGTTGAAATCTTCATGAAAACCCCAAATTAGAATCTATGAGACTCATCGGCGGTGAAGGTACAGGTGGAAATCACATACACTGCAAGACAGAGAAATTACCCTTAAACGTTTTTCCAACTGTAGACGCCAAGTTAGTTCCTCCACTTGTTTTGTTAACTTGTCTTTTGCTTCTTTAAGAGCACCTGTTTCCCTTGCTTCCTGCAGAAAATTGCAGAAATTTTGGAGATAATGCGAATATCACAAATGAAGAAAAGGGACATGAGCAAGAAGCATATTACAAATTCTATCTAGATAGAGAAAATATGCAAAAAAATATACTCATGGCAATGATCATTACATCCATTTGAATCATCAGTTGAACTAGACATACATATCTATGTAAAAGTAAAAGAGCTAATCTAATTCACTGTAGTCCATCCTGTCTTATTCAAATTTTTGCTTCTTAAAAGGCTTGTCTATAATGCTATCACCATTTTATAAATACCCATTATCTTGAAATCAAAGCATGTGATGTTGATATTCTTCTTCAGTTATGTAGCATATCCCAATACTGAAAAGGGCCTTGCATTTTCCTGTACGTAGGCACTGAAATTGATATATTCTTTTCCATTTGGCTACTGAACTATCAATTGATCATTATTTCACAAATATAGACATGTAGAGAGATAAATTTATTACTGACCATTTTGAGCTTCCTAAGTTCCTTCCTTGCAATTTTTGACCTCATTCGGCACTGTGCGACCACTGAACCCCTCTTGAGCCTCTTAAAGTATGAGGCAGCTTTATGGCATCTCCACACAGCCTGCAAGTTTTCATTTACTATAATTTACTTTTTGCATGAAAGGAAACTTACTAATTACCACCCAAGTTGTTTCTTGATCACTCAAATTTCATGCAGAAAAAGATAAAACACATGCAAGTTGCAAGATTCTATATACAACCTGAAGAATGGTTGCTGCTTTAGCTTGCTTCCTAAATCTGAATTGATTACGAGCAGCCATTGCTCTTAAACCTGTTTGCAAGACAAGCCCTGAGAGATGGAGTTTTTTATAATTTGTTCTGGCGCGATATCTACGTATGTGCTTCTGAATCTTCTTAGCAGCTGCCTCTCTTTTCATGCCATCGAAGCGTTTGCAAGAGAGTCTTCCTACAAGTTATACCAAATATATTAAAAGAATCTGATTAGCCAGTTCGTAGGGTTCCAGAAATTTGTGCTAGATAGAAAGTAAAGGGAATAGGTTCATGTCCTTATGCTAATATAGTCTATAAGAATTAAATATCACTGTCTGCAGTAATAGACCTGATTCTTGGTAATACATTTTTCATATGGCTCACCTCTACATATTGATTGCATAACTATGGTTGCCTCACGCAATGCAATAAACCGTTTCCGCGCATAATGAGTTCGTACACGTCGCTGGATAGTTTTTGCTGCACCACTAAGTACTTCGGTTCTTCGTGCATCTAACTCAGCCATCTGACCAGCTCTTAAGAATACCTTTGTTTTACCTATCTGCAATATAAAATTAAAAAGAAATGCTTAGTCTTTGATACACGTATATCATTCATCTATGCAACACACGTTTAGTGCATTCTCTAAGTCCATGTCCATTATGATCAATTACATTTCCATATAACTCCATGCTGCCATGTGCATGAGCGGTCTTAAGTTTGGGTAAAGCAAATGGCAGTTTGGAGACGATAGGACTAGGTGTAGAAATAATTCTACAATATAACAGCATGCTTCAAAGCTGCAAAGAAAACACCTCACTTTACCTGAAACCCTTGAAGACCCTTCTTTTCCAGAATTTTTTTGCACGCAACTTTTTCATCAACGCTGCTCATAGATAAAACAAGCCTTAGAAAGCAGATCCACCAAGTTCAATTACGAAGTTAAAATTATGAATCCACTACTTTTCTTCTTTGACTTGAACTTAAAAATCCAGAGATATTATACTTACTTTGCATCCAAGACCTCTGGGGCAAGAAGTCCAAATCGGTTGGTGAATTCAAAGAAAGGTTTTCGAGTAGGGTAACCAGCACAGCTAATTCGAATTGCTTCTAAAACACCCTACAAGGAAAAGTGTCAGTAGTTGAAAGAACATTAATAATAAATATAGAGGAGAAAATAAGACTGGATGCATTATGCTAGGCTTAAAGTATGAAATGGAAAAAGAAAAGAAACATTGTTTACTTACACCACAGCGCAGTTGCTGCATAATGTTTACGTTCTCAAATACAGCCGGTTTTAGAAGGTTGTTTGGTTTTACACATCTGATATAGTGAGGCTCCGTAGAGTTTAAAGTTTCCATTAGGCTTTGTAGTTGTAGCTGCACCAGGTAGAACATAAAGAATATGAGTCAACTTCTTGTTCCAGAAGATGGCATTGCAAAATATAGAAAGGAGCCACATGAGCTTATTTATAGTCAATTATCAAGGGTTATGTTTGACTTATACCCATCAAGACAGTAGAAACAATACCTTAAAACGAGAGCCAATTGAAGAAAACTTGGTAGATTTAGCTGTCTCTTCTCGAAGTGGAGGGAAAAGACCTGCCACAAAAGTACATTTGGAAACACCCAACAAGTCTTGATGTTCAGGAACCACATAGTCCTTGTTTTTGTCCAAAAATTGGTCAGACTGATAGAGCACCTGTAATGAAGTTTTTGGAAGGTAAATTACCAAATGAACAAGTATCTCAAAGAAGTTTCTTCTTTCATGATTAACTTTACCTCTCCAGCATAATGGGCGATGGTAAAATCTGTTCGAGAAAGTTTCGGCTTTATGAAGCGCTTATGAGCTTTAAATGTCTGATATAGCTTATTTGCAAATGTTTCATGGGTTGACTTTGGAAACATGCTGCAAATGCAAAAGTGTGCTAAGTTAGAATGAAGAATAGAAAAGGAAAAAGTTCAGTAATATCTGCCCATCTAGCTAAAACCTTCACAAGGAGGTTCCCAAAATTTAACACTTCAGCATTTCCAAACAAAAGAAATAACTAACAATGGAAGAATGAAACTTCAAAGAAACAATTATGGGGTTCTTTTTAAGAAATAATGACAAAATTTCACCCATAGGAATAATAGCTTACCAAGCTTCATCGAGGAGAGCAACTATTCCTCCAGGTTTCTGTGAAAGGAAATATTATATGTAAACAACACTTGTCAGAAAAAATGTTGATCATCTATTTCATATAATTAAATACGAATATCCTTATATATAAACTGCATAAGAAAATTGAAAACCAATGTGTTCCCTATAAAAGTTATCTATCATCAAATCATGTTTGTCTACCAGGCAGTTCAAATTGACCTTTACAAATTAGTACATTTTAGTCCTGTTAATGAACTAAAGAGAAGAACTAGGTAATTACCTTTTCAATAAGATCCAAGACATCTTGATTATCGACAAATTCAATGTAGCTCCAATCAATCTCCTCTTTTGTGTACTCTTCTTGTTCCATTTTGAAAACGTGCTGAAAACATCACCCGCAGGAACTTAACTTTATAACATAGAGGAAAATTCTCAATTAAATATAAAATTGAGAAAGCAAAAGAGGTTTAGATCATCCCAATACCTGATTGAAATGTTGCTGCAATTTCTCATTTGTGAAGTTGATACAGAACTGCTCGAAACTGCACAGCATGAAAAGCTGAAAGTAAGTTGCAAAATACTGCCGACACATAAGGTGGGAGCTGAGTTCTGCATGTTATGCATGGACTGTATGAGTTGTACTATGTATATCAGCTGTTACCTGTTGTGCTTAAAACTTTCAAAACCGTAGATGTCAAGAACCCCAATCAAAGATTTTGAGTTAGCATCCTGTCCAATTGAAACATTAATTTTGTCCACCAACCTGTATAGGAGAAAAGAAATAGACGTCAGCTTCACATTAATACCAAATTTCTGTGTCTATTGCTTCTCAGAGTCAACCAGATGTTAATCTGATTTTTTTTTTTTTGGGTGAAAGATGTTAATCTGATTGTATGTTGAATACAAGTGACTAACCAGTCAAACAGTCGAGAATATATTGTCTTTGCTAAACCATCACGGCTAATTGCTGCACTTTGAGGATCAAGACTTCTCTTGATAACTTCTTCAGGCGTTATCATGACACGCTTACACAATGCATCTTCTAATGCAGCAGCATCACACCTGAGATGATGTAGATATAGAAAATTATCAGAATATGAAAGGGAAACAATCTGAAATACCAATTAGGAGCCAAATATCATGAAAGAGTAGATACATGAGAAGCTCTGCGACCATCTTGAGATGGAATTTGGCTTGATCATCTTTTGGAATGGATGAATCAACTTCCTTTCCCTTAGCAAATACAACATTTCCAAGATGAAGAATTGCGGCAACTACTCTAAAAATTGCTTCCTGGGAGAGAGGGAGAGAGAGAGAGAGAGAGAGAATCAGATAGTCCTCTTTCTTGGTTCCATTTCCAAAAGCGTTTAAGAAGAGGCTATACCTGCTCCTTTGCACTTATTCCAACAATATCCATAGCTCTCCTTGTGGCAAGATAGTCATGGGCATCACTTACCCCGACTAGCTCATAGCAACGTGACTGGTTAAGATAGTGAAATGATTTAGGATTTCCCAATTTGTATTTCTCAATTTCCTGTCAACATCAAAAAATGTTAGGCAGAAGTTGTAAGAAAAGAAATAGGAAGTGATGCTTTGATAGTGTAATTGAAGTCATCATTGTAGCAGGAACTTACCTCTTGTGGTGCAGCACAAAGAAGGTAGAAGCAGTGGTAGTTGCGCTCAGGATCAGAAACTTGGCAAACACGAGACCGTTCCAGAAGGTAAGTTCTGATGGCTGCTCCAGAGATTCTTCCTTGCTTATCAAACTGGATTTCAACAAACTTACCAAACCGACTGCAACAGTATTAATTCAAAAAGATCATATCAGCAGAAGATAATAATTGACACAAGTAATTTATGTCAGCAAAACGATGACTGAATCTAGGACCAATCTGGCACTAATATGTAATAGCTTGATATAGTCTACTTTATTATGACTTGGCTACTAGTAAATAGGGAGACTCCACAAGACAGAATCTCGAGCCAAAGTTAATTGATACATTGGATGTCACAGGCAGAGAGAATAAACACCCAACTTCAATCCCCAAATGAAAAAATATCTTACCTAGAATTGTTATTTCTAACAGTTTTAGCATTGCCAAATGCTTCAAGAACTGGATTTGACTGCACTCACGAGAGAAAAAATATATATAGAATTTGTATAAGAAGTTGATGGAACTTGATAAATAGAAAATGATATTGAGTAAATTGTTGCTTATTCTAATTGCCAAATGAAAGCTAGGATATAAATCATACTTCGAGAACTTGCTGTTCAACTGTCCGCCCTTCGGTTGCAGCCCGGCCACCCAGAAATGCAAGGTACCGCATGAGCATTTTTGTGGTCTCAGTTTTACCTGCTCCACTTTCACCACTGACCAGAATTGAATTGCTTTTTCCCTCATTAATCATTGCCCTGGTTTTGTTGAAAGCATTAAACTATAAAAGTTTGGTATATATACATTGAACAATATGTACCATGTTAAATAGGAATAAGAGTAACCTGTATGCAACGTCAGCAACTGCAAAAACATGAGGACTTAGCTCTCCAAATGGTGCTCCCTTGTATTGTTGCATCATGTGACTATCATAGATATGGGGCAGTCTTTGGAATGGATTAATGGCAATAAGGATATTTCCAGTATACGTCTGTCATGATACCAATGCTATATTATATTACACTGATACTTAGTAATTCTATTGAAATGAAGTGAACGGGAACGTACATAGATTTCATTAAGTTCGTATCTAGTTTTCAAATTCTCCAAAACTCCAGGCTCATGCAGATAAGATAGCTTTGTCATGTCATCAACTCCGCCAGCAGGAGCTTCCATGTCTTTTGGATATATTTTTGATAAGTTGGCAACCATCTTAATATCACCAAAAATTGAAACTCATTAGACTACAATAATCCAAGAATACAAGTCTCATAGAACAAATACTAGAATTAAATTTCTACATAAATAGTTCAGTTGCAGTTAACTGATAAAAGAGGCAAGAGCAATGCACCTTCTTCCCATTGCTACCCTGGATCTCAACTTCCTGTCCATTAATTTTTGTGACTTGTCCATCCGTCCAAGCCAATTCTGGGTCTTCGACCCAAACATGAGAGCCTACAATGATATTCACTGCTGTTCCCTGTTGATAAAGATACAGCACAAGGACTTTATAGTTTATACAGAACATTATATCAAATCTTTTTATAAATAACACAAACTTCATTCACAACCCTTTTTGAAGACTACTTTTGAATTCTTTTATATGAATTTTGGAAGGAAAGGAACTGCACATTTAATTTTTGAAGTGAAATTGGTCACCTAAACAAACTTAAGTGGCTGATTCCTCCAACAGTACATTTTCCTCCTCCATCTATTAATCTATGTCAATGATCAACAAGTGATAACTTCACCACTGTCATCGTAAACGTGCTCGTCTAGCTTGCTCAATGCTTAGTTTGAGCTGCCACAACCTTGTGCCTTGCCTAGGGCAAATAAACACTAGTGTTTCTTCTCCAACTAAATTATTCAGGAAAATTCTAATTCACAAATGTTGGTGCTTCAGCAATCCTAAAGTAACATCTGAAACACATTTCCTAACAAAACCAATTGTGTGCTAGGGACATGAATAGCCTTCGTCCTAAACTCTGCCAAACAATCGCTCCCCATTTTTGCATCACAAACTCTAACTTAATCAAAGGCTCGATCAGAAAACAAAACTTGATTCTACATTGATAACAAGTTCAAATTTGATAGAGGGCTTCATCAACTCTAACAGCCACTTGGACCCCGAAACTCATTTCGAAATGGGAATTTGGGGAACCTAGTTGAATCAACATATTGGGTCAAATTATAACACATCCAACCAAAACATGCACATACCATTTTTAAGCTGGGAATCAAAAGCTCATCGAATCACTGAGGGCTTTCTTCATACACTCGGTCTGCTGAGAAGAGCTCCTCTCCACCACAGACCCACCATAACAGGAAACACACTTTTTTGAGCAAAAGCATCAAACTTTGGATCAAAACATTAATGGGGCGCCAGAAAGGTTGAAACTTGGCATCAAAGTGAAGGCGAAAACTGGTTTTGGGGTAGAAAGAGAAACAGAGATTTTGGTTGATCGGCGAGTTAGGGAAGTTTTGTTTGTGTGTTTTTTGTGTGTGGGAAGTGAATGTGGATCGAATGGCTTGTGGGAGTGACATTCTTCACAAGGCCCTGTGTTCTCGGTTGTCTTCCCTCTCGTTTCGCGCCAATTAGTGGCTACTAACCAAGTCTTCTCTGTCTTTTCTTAACGGTATGTCTGTGATGTCGTAGTGTTATGGTTCTGGAGGGAAGTCCTGATCTTGTGTGGGTGAGTCTATTGTAAGACTGTGCAACTCGTCGTCTTCACCGTAGGATTGTTGTGATCATGGTCCACATATCATTTTTCTTCTGCTAGAGAAACTTGGTCATTTTGATATTTCGATACATTTTTGGTTTATTTTAGATTTAGCAACGATGAAGCGTTAATAAATTTCGGGGTTCTGGAAGGAGTGCGGGATGATTATTTGAGAATGCGAATAACAACTGCCTTATTTTTCTGAGTTGAAAAACAGAGGCTAACTGAAGAAACGAGAACTTGGTACAACATTGGTGTAAAGATTAACAAGCATTTTATATGTCCATGGTTAAAATGATGGCAAGAGACCAAATATAAGTGTGCAGTTTACTGAATATCTGTTGAAAGACTGAAACCCCAGTGCCCTAGAAAATACGAGAAAACTTTACAGACAGATCAGAGCTGAAAGAGAATTCCATCTCAGCATACTAGCAACATTCATGTTCTCATGATACAAAACTAAACGAAACGTAGATCACACGGGATCACATGACTAGAGAAGTTTACAAATTCTCCACAGATTCATGGTTTCATGACACAACACTAAACTAAAGCCAGGTCACAGTTAGGGATCACATGAGTTAGCTAAGATGTTTACATATTCACCAGGAAGGCCAAGCAGGTGCCGCAGTTTCATGGCCTGAAGAAGGCCAAGAAGAAGTTGCCGCCTTTTCATGGCATAAAGAAGATCGTGGCCAAGAAGGTCGAAAGTAAGGCACCACTTTGCTGAAATCCCATTGGATAAGAGAGCTAGGACCGTGATATCGAATCACCTTCAACATTTGGCTTTCAATGTGCAAGAGAAGTATGTTTTGTCCAGATCTTATGAAGACATATTCAGAATTCTGAGGAAGGAATGACAATATTTGCGCTTCTTTAGTCTGCCTGCAAAAGCTTGGATTTTTCTTCCACATTGATTTGAAACTTAGTCTGTATCTAAACTTCCACTTGCGATTTGATTGCGCATTGCTTGTGGTAATAGATGAGATACTATCTTGTTCCTTCTCAAGAACCCATATCTCCATGCCTGACTTGCTGCTCTGACCATACTGCAATAGCCCATCTGAGGACTCCCCAAGAACAAACTCATCATAATCCTGCGAAATCTTCCCATCAGGTAATTTAAGCAAAACTATACGCGTGTTTCCAATACGTGGGTCATAAATGGCTAAACTTTCCTTAATGGCTATCTTTCCCTGTGTCGCATACCAGTATACTACACCATTGATCACAGTAGCCACTGTCCAGGGGCGCAAGGAAAAATTTGAAGAGCAAGTGAGCGTGAAATGCTTCCATGTACCAGTCACTGAAGAGAAAGTCTCGATGGAGACAGTGTTAACCTCACGTTTGCATTCACAATTCGCACGAATAACCTTGTAGTGAAGAATGTCATTGAAATAGTCCTCAGCGATGAATGCCATACACAAGCGTTTGTAGAAACGCTGAGGTTCAGGAAGTTGGAATAGCACTTTGCTGATTGGGTTCCAGACAGAATAAGTCAATGGGTGGCGGCCACAAAGAAGAAGCCCATTGGCAGAGTCAATGAAATAACCAAGCTGTTTGCAGTTCCCAGAAGACATCAAATCATTGCATACATCATCACCTTCCTCACAAGCTGTCAATAACTGAAGTGCAGGCTCAGATTTGGGTCGGTGCATCCCATCTTTAGGTCTGCAAAGGTACAGCTGGTTGCAGACAAAGAAACCCAGAAGATGAAAGTTCACTCTCCATCTAACATGATAATCAGATCGAAAAGAAGAACTACATATCACACGAAGCCACCTCTTTGACACAAGTATCAATCTGAATACAAATTTCTCTGGCAGCCGAAGAAGTATCTCATTTAGGATGTCATCGCAGGTCAATGCAGCATGAACATCACTTTCCAACATCTTTTCCTTCTTTTTCTCTTGTCGACTCATATCACCCTGCTGACGGCATACTCCACTGTATAAGTACAGTTCCACTTATGATATGTAGAAAATCAACTAGTTTAGTAAATCTCCTCAATCGACAAAAAAGACACAAATCCACCAGTTGTCCATGGTTCAAAAGGATTCAAAATAACTCATGTTCACTTCATACTGGTAAGCAAAGTGTTTAAATATCACTATAACAGCATAAATTATACACGCTGCAATCGTCTTGCTCAAGCAATCTTTTTTCATAATCTGGTAAGCAATGTATGACAAAAAGCATTCTCAACTCTATATTTAGATGTACATTTTGTGTTTTTGAAGTTTGCACTCTATGGAAATAAATTGCAGTCTCAAAATACAATAAGGATTCTGAAGAAATCAACACCATGAATCAATAAAATAAATTGCAAAAATGCCCTTCACAATTTCTAAAGAAACAAATCCAAGTTCCAAACTTTTTCTCAACTGAACAGCTTATTAACATGAAACCCATTAATTGTTCATAATCTGGCCAACCATTGACATTGTACAAAGTCCTTAATAAGAAAAGACCAAAACTTTCCTCAGCAAAACCCAACCTAGATACCTTTGACACCTTAAATTTTGCAACTTTAACAAGTTGCCTGATCCCAGCACAACAGATAACATAAGACCCACAATGTAATTTTATTGTCTGATTCAACACATGCAAAGGAAAAACTGTAATTGCAAACCCATCTACCATCTTTCACCATTTCATCAGATTAAGCAAAAGAAAACGAGGGTACAGTACAGAAGACTAAAGCATTTACAGATACAAAGAAGAAAGCATCAGAGAGAGAACCTGTCAGCCCTGAGAGAATGTGGAGACTAGAAGAAAGTGAACCAGTGTTGACTGATGAGCTTGGGCATAGTAAGGTTTTGCAGTAGGAGCTTTTAAGGTTTGGGAAAGTGAAGGAATTCACATCGTTGATGTCGAACTATGTGGCTCTATCGCCTTTTTAAACGTGTCGAGTGATGTTGTTTTGGGCCTTTTTTTTATTCTTTTCAATATTCACACTAATCTCACGAAATTTGTTGGATGAAAATAATATAGTTGGACTAAGATAGTTGATGGCTATGATCAAAATTAGATAATTTTAAATCACATAGACAAATGTAGTCATTATCCCAAATTATGGGAATTATTTATAATCTTACCATTTTTTTTTAACTACATTTGGTAGTGAATAGCGTTCTTTGACTAGCATTTGCATGTTTAATTAATATGGTTAACTATAGTGCGTTCATCTAATTCATTTAATTAACGAAAGTAAAAAAAACTTTATATGCGTTTATCTCTGTTCTTGATTGATTTATTTCATCTACATGTTTTGATCCGTGATTTATGTTCAAATTACTTGTTCTCGTGTTAATGATTGTTAACTTCATCTCTACTATCTCCATTCACCTTATTCTATCTTGATTCATGGTTTGATCGATCACTTAGGTTATATAGTTAGATGTAAATGCAAACTCTTTTAAATCCCCCATTATCTTGTAATTTTTGTAAATTTATATATACACACATACTTTGTTTTATTTTTGTCTTTATTTTGTTTTATACTTTGTGAATAATACTTATGTTTAACGTTTTTTACAGTAATGCCAAAAAAAAAAGAATCCTGATCTCTATTTCTTGTCCAAAAAAACAAGAATCCTGATCTCATATAACTACTTCTATACATTTCGAATCCTAGTCTCAGCAATATCTATGAATACATCCAGATAAGATCTTCAATCAAAAATTGAAATTCCATCTTGGATCCAAAATTGAAATCAACATCGGCTTCAGTATCAATGTACTCATTGTACTCATCATCATTTGCAGCATCGTCAATGCACTCGATCTCTACATCTTCATCTGCAGAGTCACCATCAGTTGTTTCATCAGGTACTGTTTCATCAGCTTCAAGCAAAGGTACTGCTTCATTAAGTGCAAGTTCCAACAAAAAAAACCCTAATTGATCCAGAGAGAGCAAGGTGGGCTGGATAACAAAAGCACTTTCGAGAGCCACATAAGCTTTATCTAGATATTGAGGATACTCCTGTAAATCACGTCAAATATTAGTATCACAAAAGAATGTCAAAATTTATATATGAACATATTATTTACGAAAATAATGAGATAAGGGGGTTTAAAGAGTTTGTACTATATTTCAACCTAATGATCAATCAAACCAAGAATCAAGATAGAGATAGATGAATGGAAGAAGTAGAGATATAATTAACTATCATTAACACGTTAAGCAGATTATCAAACACAAATCACGAATCAAAATATGTCATACAAAAAAAACCAATCAAGAATAGAGATAAACGCATACAAAGTCTTTATTATTTCCCTGAACTTGTTCAATAGATTTCCCTGAACTTGTTTAACCTATTGAACGCACATAAGCTAAAATCATTCTAATGCATGCGATATCAAAACACTTAATGAACTATCAAACACAAATCACGAATCAAAATATGTCATACAAAAAAAACCAATCAAGAATAGAGATAAACGCATACAAAGTCCTTATTATTTCCCTGAACTTGTTTAACCTATTGAACGCACATAAGCTAAAATCATTCTAATGCATGCGATATCAAAACACTTAATGAACGCACATAAGCAAGTTTATTCAATGGATGCACACTTTGGTTTCATCAGAGCATCCCCCTCTGAAGTCATGACAGATAACCTCCTGCCAAGCTGTGTGATTTGCTGCTTTATATCCCCCAACTCAATAGCATTGCCATCCTGTTTGAGAACCTCGAATTATATGCACCTTTTTCCAATGCGAATACCTTTTAGCCGATGTGCTAGTTCGTTCAATTCTGAGTCATCATAAAACTAGTATACTTTCTCTTCCAATGTCAGTATGCAACCAGACTTGTTTTTTTCAACCAAAGCCCTTTTGTAAGACTCCAGATAGGTTTGCTTCGGAATGTAAACCTTAGCAAAACCTATTGCTACAGGTACACTGCCCGTAACCACCTCACGTATACTTTTAGCTTGAACATTCTGAGACCTGGAGTTTCTTAGGACCCTCTCAACTATATTTTTAAAAGCCCCCGCAAACGCTTTGCGACTCTCTTCCACGTGCGTCTTTGATTTCAAAACAGAAGTGTGCTGCTCATCCTATTGTTTCATTTCATCCTGAACAAACTTCTGCACTCGTTCTTCAAAATAAGAAATCTAGACTTGATCTAAAAGGTCAGCTGTTGTCTCTCTAACCAAAGGCTCATCCTTATTTGTGTCATCAGCTGACATCATCCTTGGTTGTTTTCCCAAACAGCTTGAGCTCTCTGATCCATCACAGGTGGCCATGTAGTCTTTGTTTGAAAAAAGAAATAGAAAAAAGTGAGATAACATAACCGTAAATGACAAGCTATTGAGGTCTGAGAAGAGGGTAAAATGCTATTGCAGGATAAATTTATATAGTTATAAGCTCTGCAATTGGCATTGACATTTATAAGTCTTACTTTTCTAAAGTAGATAATCATAGACGTACATTGTAGATCATGTTACTATCGGACACATCCTTCTATACTATATTTTTATCAAGTGATAACTAATAGTTTTATTAGTGGATAATCCGGAGATTATTAACTCTCTTTTGAAGATTTCGGGTGCCTCTATTTCCAACAACAAACAAATAAACACCAAATCATGGATTGTATAGCAACTCAATTGTGCCAAAAAGAAATGTAGAACAGATGTGGAAGTAGCACATGAAGGCAAGAAATAAACAGAATGGTAAAAGATTTCAAAGAAAAAGAAAATGATTTTGACAATTAGTTGCACCAGTTGATCTCCACTTGTTAGTGATCTAGCATGTGTTAAATTACCAAAAATGAAAACTTTAACATCAATGAAAAAAAAAAAAAAATTCCTTCTTTGAATTTAGCCTCCCAAAGAAAGTAGGAATTGTGAACTTTACTAGCATTCTTCGATTTCGGTGTCGTAACTCCGGGCTTGGACCCCATAATCCGGCTCCGATCTTCGGCGACAGTCATATCTCTCACAAAACTCCGGTCCACGATCACCAACCCTCGGCCGAAAGAAATTGAAGGAGCAACTCTCTTTTTCGAAGAACTAGTATTTTAGCAGAGTCGATTTTTTATGTAGGAAAAACAAGAAGAAGAACGACATTATGCTTCTGTACCAGAAGGGCATTAAGGTCATTTTTCTAGGCAAAGGGTTCAGCTTTAGTGCTCCACACAGCTACAACGACGCCGTATCGTACTCTCGACCAATATGGAAGAGAGGGCACAATGTGAAATGTTTGGTACGTATTCATTAAAACAAAGTTGTAGGTAATTTAATTCTTAGCTTCTAGCATGAAATCGCATAGGGTTGGTCAATGAAGACAAGACTTTTGTTAAAATGCTCAATTTGACGAACGAAGATAAGACTTTTGTTAAAAGGCTCAATTTGACGAACTAATTAAGTTTGTATTTTCCTGATTCAAGAAGGACTACTAGCTTGGTACTCGCTCAATCCTAGCTGTGAGCAGTCAATCTTACACTATAGTTACATTTTTATCAGCTTATGTATCCGATGTGTTAATTCTTGGATTGTTACATGTCCCGTTTGGTGTATGCATGTGTAGCTTGGTATTTGTGTTTTCAAGTTGGCTAATTGACATTATTGGCTCATAATTCATAAATTGTATTTGGCACGATCATCACGTAACCTATACTTCTTTTGCTCTTTCGCCAACAAAATACAAACACTCTAACAGAGCAGTACTCTAAAGTCATGTAGGCAGCTCGCAAAAATATTTTTCACTCTTTCCTTCATTTAGTCTTCCGGTTTGGTTCATTGATGATGCTTGCTCCTTAAATGAATCAAATCTAAGACCAAGTACATGATTCAATACCTAGGTGTTTGCCTGAGAAATTTTACAATAACTGCATTTACAATCTCTCTTTTTGGCATTTTATGGCCAAAACTAATCACGGTGAAAAATCAATTTTTATGTCAAAACTTGAGAATTCAGTTGTTTAAATAATAGAATTTACATCTCAATTTGAGAGCTCTAGAATTGATGGAGTTACTTAGAATTTAGCCATTGACTTCTACTGATTATAGTGAAACACATCTTTATTAATGTGTACCCACGGGTTCGGATCTTACCCACAAATTGGTGCCGATTTTGGTAAATCCTAAACAAGGAAAAAAAAAATTTGACAGTCTTGTAAAGTTCAAAATTACCCACATGGTAAATGCATGCTGGTAAAAAAATTGCATATGAATGGTAGTGCTTCCCTTCCAACATTTCGAGCGCGCAGTATTAGCTTTCTTGCAGAAGCAGCCAACTCCAGCTGTGTCCATGTCGACCCAAATGGACCAAACCCCAAACCCCAATTCCATCCCAACCAAGAAACGAACCCCCAGGAAGAGGCTCCGAGCTTGCAGCAACCACAGCTATGAGCTCACCACGTTTTGCGAACCGGGTCGCCCGATTAGTCCAACCGGCCCATTCCGGGACAACATTTTCATGTTTCTTCAACAATGTGCGGAGCTCACCGACTTCACAGTTCAAGGCATGAGTGTTTGGTTCACTCTTCTTCGCAGCCGTGAGTGTTTGGTTCCTCTTTTTACTATTGAAGAGAACGTGAACACCTCTAAAACCGAGTTCTGTGATCACTGCTTGTCAACTGGTTAGACACTCCAACCTTTTCTCTTTATTTGTGTTCCCAAAAGTTTCGTTCCGCTGTTTTGGTAGTCTGGTGGATTCTGGTTTTGGGTTTCGAGGATTTCGATAGTGGTTGGGGATTTGGGGTTTGTGTGCCTTTGATTTGCATCGTTGCTGCTATATTCTAGCGTGTGCAATTTGTCTGTTTCTTACTTCTTGTTGTGGAATGTGCTTCGATCGAAGTTAAGGTATTCGAATTGGGGTACTTGAATACTAGGTTGCTTGCTAGACATAGTAGTTTTGGTTCTGAAGTATGCACTTTTCTGTCTAGGAATTAAGGAAAGTTTGTAATCCAAAACCTTAGGAACATTTTTAATTCTTTCATTCCATCTATGTTTAACTAAAGACAACCACTATGGAGTACATTATTCATAGCGATTAGCGAATAATTAAGTCCGGAAATTTGAGGTTTTGATAGCACTAATCTTCTTAGTGTCTTTCTAAAATAGTTATCAAACAGCTTTACCTTGGTCTATTATATAGGAAAAGCAACTGAACTTGCGGAGGCTAATCACAAGTTATTCACAACTAATATAACTATAATTGACTATACTGACTATACTAGCAACTTGCTGTTTGATTCTTTGTACTATGCCACTGTCATTCAAGCTTATGTTCTGCAATCTTTGGCTTTGTTTCTTAGCTTTTTCTGTGGCTGCGGCATGACATGTTGTTATTGTTGTTTAGATTGGAGTAACCATTTTGTGTCGAAGAGAAAGTACCACATGATAATTCCCAAGGATGATTGTTGGACTAAGCCTCTAGATGATAGTGTCTTGGAAGGCACAACGCATCTGTTACATGGTATGATTCACTGTGATGGGATTGGGCATTTGCTATGCATTAATGGACTTAAAGGGGGTTCTAAGCATCTTTGTGGCAGAGAGATCATGGATCTTTGGGATCGGATTTGCACAAATCTTAGAACCAGGTAATGGAAACACCTTATTTCTTCTCTTGGGATTACATTACATAATTGAAAATTAATGCACTAGTTCTGATGTTTTCTTCTCTTTTGCAGGAAAATCACAGTTGTAGATTTCTCAAAGAAGCGGTCCATGGAACTTCGACTGCTCCATGGGATTGCTTATGGACATCCTTGGTTCGGTAGATGGGGGTACAGGTTTTGCCATGGAAGCTTTGGGGTTGCAGAAGAAACATATGAAAGAGCGCTTGATATTCTCAGCTCAATAGAGCTTGAAAAGATCATCCAAGATTTTAGTGACATGGAAGAGTGTGAAGAGCTGAAGAGAGTAATTCATTGCTACAAACATTGGAGCGAATCAAGCTTGGTTACAATCAAAGATCTTCTCAAATTTATGCTCACTGTCAAGGCTGGCTGTCCTGTGCAAAGAAAAGTCAGAAAACCGAAACCGCCTACTGCTACTACTCTTTCATCCCTCCGGATCAAGTCCCATCTGTTTGCTGATGTTATTTCTCACAACCCCGGCAGACATCCTGCAAGAAGACAAAAGATGGCCGCAGATGCAATTGTGCATGTATTGAGAGAAAATGAAAAGAAAGGCTTTGTGAATGGTGAGATGGCCAGGCAAGATGTAAGAGATGCAGCTCTGTTGCATAGTAGAAGAAGAGGGTTGCCTATCAGAGATATAGGTTTGTTGGATAATGTGCTGAGCAAGCTGGACAATGTGATTATTGGGAATCACATTGTCTGCCGCAAGCTGCATGCGATGCCTGGAATTAAGACTGGAATTAGGAAATATACCGTTCATGATCTTCTCGATGGAATCAAGTCCTTGGAACCTGAGAAAGAGTTACTTCTTCCATCACAAGCTCTAGTTCCTGATGTTTACAGTGATGTTCTTTACTTGTACAAGAATGTACTGTTGGGATATCCAGAATCCAAGTTGGTACAATTGGCTACTCAAGTGGTGTTGAACACCAAGTACTTTGTAAAGGAATATCGATTCGGGGATAAGGATGAGCAAGAGCAGTGCCTTGACATTCCTTTGCCAAGTATGACTGATAGTGCTAATCCTGCTGAATCAGGAATCTAAGAGTGCACAAGGTATCGCTGATGAACTTCGCGTAAAACTGAAACTGCTCTTAGATATTCGACTGTTCTACTTTATTGCATTTTGATCTGCATTGTTGGAGTACTAGTGCAAATTGTTGCAAACTGACTGATATGTTATGTGCTGGTATAAACATGATTCTACATAAAGATTTTGTTTTCACTAGTATAGATACATGTCATGTTAAAGCGTATTCTGTCTTCTTTTTCTTTGGAGTACAAAGCTTATATATTCTCTTGAACACAGACTGACAGACATTCACTGTTGTTCTTATGCCTCCTTTCATTTGTTAAAAGTTTCATTTGAACACCTCATGGCTAATCTGTCTTTGGAGAGGAGAAGGTGTAGCAACATGGTTGATTGCTTATCATTTATCATCCTAGTTTCATCGACTTAAAACAACACATATTTTAAGTCGGAGAAATCACCAAAAATGCATTATTTGGTCAACAAAAACGGCATTTTCTTATTGAAATTTTAGTATTTTTGTAATGTTTCGTTATGAAAGTATCCGTTGCAAAAATATTCATGTACTTATATTAGTCTTCAATGTTATAAAAGTATTCGTTACAGATAATATTCCTCTATATCGGTCTTCATCTCATTTAACTATCTTAGGAATCGGTTATTTATTTACATGACTACTCGATTGGTCCGACCAAAAACCTCGATTCTAAGTTTCTAATTCGATTCCTAACTCCTTTTCTCACTATTCAAATACATGCGCTTTCCCTTAAACAAAAGACTCTACGGTGTCGTTTTGGTGCTTCATATATAAATTCCCAGAAAAAGAAACACAATAGCAACTGGTATCAAATACCAGTCTTCAGATTCAATCAATGACCAATTGGATTGGCTCATTGAGCCATTAACACTTCTGGGTTCCCTAATTCCATATCAACTTAACCCAAAGCTTCTTGCTTTTCTCACTTCTCTATCAAATTGGGCACCCAAACTTCTTAACTATGCGCTTCAAGATGTGCAATTTGCTCAATTGGGTAGTGATTATGGCTGCGTTTCTGGTTCTGGGTTCGATCAATGTCTACGCATTTGGTTCTACTTCTTCTTCTTCTTCAGAGACCACCATGCACACTAACAATTGGGCTGTTCTGGTCTGCACCTCTCGCTTCTGGTAATTCAAAGCTTCGTTTTAGTTTGATCAATCTGTATTTACTGTTTTTTGTGTGAAATGTTAATACCCATGTTGTAAATTTTTTGTTATGAATGATACCCTTGTGAAAAGTTGCTTGCTTTAATTGTTGATCTTCTCTGAGAAGATGTTAAATTTTGGTTCATATGAAACTTATAAGGTCTTAATTTTGAGTTCTTGGACGTACTTGTTTGTATTCAAATTCATGTTTAGTTGCTTAAGTTGTGCACCATCAACAATGCAAAAGAAGAGAAGTTGGAAGATATGCTTCATGTGACCATAACCATTTTCTGGTTTTGGAAGCAAAGTAGTACCAGTATTTGTAAGTTAAAACTTCGGCTTAGGAATCGGTTTAAATTTGTGTAATAGCCAGCTACTTCGCGGCTGGGAAGCGCTGAATAAAGCTTCTGTATCCACATAATTTAGTGTTGATGGAAGTAAGAACTACATGTACTTTAGTATAAACATTAATGGGTAGTAAGACAGTAAAACAACTAGTTACATCTTAAGGGTTCATTCGATGCCACTACTATATTCTTTAAGAAACATAATGAGGTAGTGCAAAAATCTTGAGTTGTAATGTATTTCAAGGTTTGACAGTTCTATCGAATGACAATTTGACTTTTCGATTCTAAATGTTTATTTTTGTCAGGTTTAATTATCGACACATGGCCAATACTTTATCCCTGTACAGGTAAGCAACAGGTCTTCTCCTCCTAGAGGATCTTCTCTTCTTTTCTTTTCTCACGTAAATGGTTAAGTATGTTTTCTTTTGATTTAAAGGACGGTTAAGCGACTTGGAATACCTGATGAGAGGATAATACTTATGCTGGCAGATGACATGGCCTGTAATGCTAGAAACAAGTACCCTGCCCAAGTTTTTAATAATGAAAACCACAGACTTAACTTGTATGGAGATAATGTTGAGGTGAGCTTTCTTGCCCCTGGTTTGGTTGTTTACTTTTACTTGGAACAGATCAGTTTCCACCAATTACTTCTTTTGAATTTGGAACATGACCGATTTATGAAACTGAATCTACCAGGTAGATTATCGAGGTTATGAAGTGACAGTTGAAAATTTTTTACATGTATTAACTGGGCGCCATGAGACTGCTGTTCCAAGATCGAAGCGTCTTTTAAGTGATAAAGGAAGCCACATTCTTTTGTATATGATTGGACATGGAGGAGACGAGTTTTTAAAATTTCAAGACTCAGAAGAGCTCCAGAGTCATGATTTAGCTGATGCTGTGAAACAAATGAAAGAAAAGCATAGGTTAGAAAATTTTACCTCTTGTAACTGTTGCTAGACATAAATACAATAGTTTGCACTTCTTATCTTATTATCTTTATGAAATCTAGTTTGCTACGTTTTCATTTCTATTTTACATATAAGTGTTATCACTGTTATGATGTCTAGCTTTGATGAAAATCATATTGATCATCACTACTGGATAATGAACTCATCTAACTTTGATAATATGGTTGAAATTTCAGGTTCAAGGAGCTGCTGATAATGGTGGACACTTGCCAAGCTGCCACCCTCTTCTCTCAGGTTTGTGATCTGCTCCTACCAATGCATGAATCCTAGATACTTTTTACTGTAAGAGGCTGAGAGCTATATTTTCTTGGGAGATTTGTTGCGGGTATCTGTGTTTATATACAATCTCTGTTCTTTTGCATTTGGAAGATCCCTTCTCAATATCATCTAGTCATTGCTAACCAAGTAGCAAAGTCATTGTTGCATGTTGAAATTGTGTTTTCACATGACCACTTTTTGTATTATGCCTTAATCTGGCCTACATGAGAATGACTTCATCACCAAATTAAAGGTCCCTTTCTGGTTTTGCAGCTTCAATCACCAGGTGTTTTGGCCATTGGAAGTAGCATGAAAGGGGAAAATTCATACTCGCATCACTTGGACTCTGATGTATAGCATTTTACTATCTTACAACCTTTAAACTCATTTGGCTGAGAATGCTAAACCATGTTTTTAGTTCAACTCAAATCCAGGTATTAGATACAATGTAGTGCGTCTCATCTAATTCTTGTTGTACTGTTTGACTGATACAGGTTGGTGTCTCTGTTGTGGATCGTTTTACATTTTACACTCTTGCATTCTTTGAGAGGCTAAATATGTATGACAATGCTTCTGTGAGCAGGTATATTGAAGTTAGCCTTTGTCTATTGATACGATAGACTGATTTCATGTTTCACTCTACTTATATGGGATGTGTTCATCTTCTTTCCACATCTTGATGCATTCCCTTTCTCCTCTTGCACCTATATGCACTACATCTGCTTTAGTATAGAGGTCTTGATTTATGGATCCCGTCTTATTTGCAGTTCTAAATCATTCCCCTAAAATATTCTAGCTGAATGTGTCTCTATTATATAAAATGTTTTGCCTATGCCTGGATATAATTGTGACTCAGATCAGACCATATAGAATTAGACAGGGAAAATAGCCTATTTGAAACTTGCACGTGTATTTTTGGCTGTTCTTCCACTATAGTGGCTCATCTCGTTGAACAAATTCATACCTTAATATCATTATGGAGATAGTATATATCAACTGCACCCTGAAAAGATATGAAAAGAACAATTCAAGTTCTAAAAAAAATAATTAAAAAAATTGACGCAAGTCTAAAAAAAGGGTTACCTCATTACGTTGCAGCATCGGTTGTGAAGAAGTTGGAACATCACCAAGAAAGTCAGTATTCAGAGTGAACTCAACATCGGGATCACAATAAGTGGGGCCAAGACTGGTGTCAGTTTTCCGACGCTTAAAGTGCACTTCACTATTATTGCTACCACTGCTTCCACTACGTCTTCTTTCTTTGATGGCAGGTTTTTTCAACTTAGGTGGATGAGCCAAAGCAATGTGAGAATCTAAAGAGTCTCCATCATCTTCTAGAGTGTTGAGCGGATGAGTCTGACAATCATTACTAGGAAGCAGAGTCCTATTATGAGGCGCAGGGACATTGGTGCTACATTCAACTTCACAAGCAATCACATTTTGGCAACGGGGCGGCGCCGCGCGGTTGACGTTCTTGTCTTCTTTTGCTTTTGGGGGTTTGTGCAGGGGTTCGTTAGTAGGCGCTACTTTCGTTGCCTTCACTGGTGTGGAACGGTACACTTTAGACCACCAATCGACATAGTCTCGGGTAACCATGTACTCCGTGATAGCACTCTGGATCGGCAACATGACCACGCACTTGGTGTTCCTTCTGGTACAAGAATCCCAATGCTTATAAATCAACCCCAATACGTTGGTGCGAATTGAATGTCATTCTTAAGGCTGCCAGGAATGTATTGGACATAAACAAACTGTCGACTGAACCGATGTGGACTGTATGGCTGAATGACTCGTCGGTTATCCAGTCTGAGAGAAAGATACCCGGATAGAAGGCTAATGAGATATATGAGGTCTAAATGGGAGATGTTATTGCGGTTGATAATCACTTTGCTCTCCGAAAATACCCTGGCAAATGCACCGATCCTCACATTGTCACATGCGTTGAACAAAGAAAGAGCATGTGAGTCTCCAAAATTCTTAGCTGAAAAACAACCGGAGAAGCGGACCATACGAGGCATTAGGTCGTTGGGAAGTGGAGATTGAAAGTGGGTGTCGAAGTACTCTACTAGCCATGCATAAATATAATGAAAAGGAAGAGCAGCCGAGCAATTACCTAGATCGCTAGAAACAGAAATCTCGTTCAAACCTTGATAGATGCTTACCAGTACTGGTACCGCTAGGTAAAACTGTACACCCTGTGACATTTTGCTGGCAACTTTGAATCGGACGAATCAAACCAATGTCGTCTCTGGGTAAAACAAACAGGCACAACCAACAAGCAAGAAAGGCAGCCAAATAGGTGGGCTCTATATCGTCACCCTCCATGCCTAAGTCATCAAATGCTGCGCGGTCTGAAGAAGTTCGTTGTCGAATCTCGTGGATCTTGCCAGATGGATGCGGATCTCTTTTGTTCTTGTGGCTTTTGTTCGGAGGCCTCTTATAGCACAAAGTTTCTCTATACCAATATCGTATCCATGAGGTTATCTTCACTTTCTGCCCTTGACCTTCCTTGCAAAGCTTATGGTAGGCGAGAAACAAATAGCGACAGCTCTGTTGACTCCCTTTGCTTGTTGCAGAAAGCTCTTCAGCAGCTAGAACCACCTCATCATAAAACCGTCCAGCAATGGGCAAACCTCCGAGTTGGTCCAAATCCCATAAGGAGATGGACATTTCTCCTCTAGATGTGTGGAGAGTATTCGTCGCGGGGCACTAGTACGCGCAGAAAGCCCGTATGACAGGTGCAACACGGTCATAGATGAATAGTGAGGCGAATATCGCTCGATAGAGACCGGCCTCCCAAGTAAGCTTGTCATTCCTGCTTAAGATATCTTCTACCCATTCCCAATAGAACTCTGTGTAAGAGAAGCCCTCGTTTGCTCGAAATGCACTGCTCCACTACACTGAACCATTGCATATACGATCGCTGAGAAGCGTGAATGGGGTTTGAGGAGTGTTCTGATCATGATGCGAAGACTTCAGCAACAGTACATGCGAGTTTTGTTGGTCTCTGCCAGATCTCAGTTATCGAAACATAGCTAGTTGGCGAGGTATCATTGAGTCCACTGGAGGATGTGAGCTGAAAGGTCATAAGGAGGGACATCGATTGCTTGAGGCCCAGTCAACGATGGATACACCTGCAGAGTAGTGCCGTCACTTTGAGTGTCCTCTGGATCCTCGAGGATGGTGACTGTCAATTTCTTGAAGCACTTGAAAAAAGCCATGGCCACAAAAGGTTGAGAAACGCGATCGCAAGTGTCTGACGATGTACGCAAAGCCTAATCGCTTTCAATGGACCCTACCACGCACAAAAGTGGAGGAATCCAAGCGCTTAGGACGTCCGCGTTCTTCTCTTCGTGAGCCATCAAATACGTAAAGCCTAACCACTTTTAGTGGACCCTACCACGAGCAAAGGTGGAGAAATCCAAGCGCTTAAGACGTTCACGTTTTTCTCTTTAAAGTCGACAAACACGCAAAGCCTAACTGCTTTGAATAGATTTTCTCATTATCAAAAAGTGAAAAAATCCAAGCATTTAAGTTGTCTGCGTTCTTCAATTGTCACCCAAACTCTGAAAAAGAAAGAAAAAAATTATGTGTTGAAATATATATGAAATTGTGTGATATTAAAAAAAAAGGTGGTGACATCATGAAAAAAAAAAGAGGAAAAATTTCAGAACCGTGCAACATTTAAAAAAAAAAAAAAAACGTTAACGTCATAGCATTGATTGGGTCAAGGCAAGTTATGACAACATTAAAAAAGAGGCTAGAAAGTCATACCTCACCTTGATGATTTGCGGAGCCCAAGGCAAGAAATTAGCAGCAACAAGCCAACAAGCAAGAAATAAAGAAAGCAGAGCCGGGATTCTTCAACTGTACACCAAAAGTCTGGAAAAAAAAAAACAGAAAAGAAGTTGGCAACATGAGAAAAAAAGGGTGAGGGGTCCATGTGAACAACTTGCATATATATATATATATATATATGGGTTTTTATCATAGGTGGGGTCTGAACTATATCTGACCGGACTGAATGGTACCTGGACTTTTAAAATGATCAAATAGGTACCTGAACTTCCAAAACCACATCATTAAGGTACTTCCGTCTATATTCCGTT
>BDJD01010193.1:32387-42612 GCA_002564525.1 Rosa multiflora
AGGGTTTAGGGTCATTTTTCGGTCGCATATCCACATCTCAACCGTTCAATTTTTAGGTACTAATGTATAGATCATCTCTGTAAAATTTCAACGAAATTGATGGTCTTTAAGGTATCTAACTCGCTTAAACCAATGGACGAACTGAATCTGTCCAACCTGAACCGTACTAGCTTTAAGGCAGTTATCAATGCCTTAAAGACCATCAATTTTGTTGAAATTTTGCAGAGATGATCTATACATTAGTACCTAGAAACTGAACGGTTGAGATGTGGATATGCGACCGAAAAGTGACCCTAAACCCTAACCTCGCTCTGAAATTTCAAAGCGATGCCTCGCTCTGGATAGGATCTGTATATATATATATACATATATATATATATATAGTCATGTCAAAAACAAAAGTGGGGGCCGCAGCATCATAAGAAAAGAAGGGTGGGGTCCATGTGAACATGATACAGATTGGCATGAGAAACGAAAAAAGCAAAAAAAGGCAATGACGTCAGACGTCAGACGTCAGCAAAACAAAGAAAAGGGGGACATGCTCTGAACTCAAACCAAAAAAGAATGATTAGAAAGGAGTCAAAGGACATGGATGAATCATGCTTTTGTTGTGATCGAAAAAAAAAAAAAAAAAACTCATGCTATGGGTTGCACACTTACACGTGCATGTAATCAATTATATATATATATATATATATATATACATATGTCAGAACGTAAGCATGAATCATGCAATCATGCTTTGGGTCTGCACATGGGGCATCTGTTTATATATATTGTTAGAACGTATGGACATAAGATGATTGAGGTAGATTATCAAAATATATAAAAAATTATCAGAAGAGGACAGAGAAACGTACCTCAGTTTTCTCTATGCTTTAATAAACTCGCGAAGCCCAAGGCAAGGAATTAGTGGCAAGCAAGGCCAGAGAGTCGGTAAAAAAAAGAGAGAGAAGTTAGCACAGGCCATTGATTGTCTCAATGAAGAAACGTTTAGAGACAAATAACTTTTGCTTGATGATCTTCTGCAACAGCAAAGACAAAAGGCAACAAAAGCTAAAAAGTTGAGAGCTAGCAGCCAAGTCGTTTGTGTTCAGAAGATAAAGGAGGCCGTCATTTTAAGTTAAAAGACTAACGTTTCTCACTTCATTAATTTCCTAATTAAGATCAGAAAATATGACAGGAATCCTAAATTTTCTGCTATATATGACAATAATATATTGATTGTTGAAATTTGGTGAATAAATATTTTATCTGTTAAAAAAATCAATAATTTATTCCATAAATATTTAACAAAAAAAAATACTCTTATATTATGGGCTTTGTCACCTGCTCATTTGGAGTCCTTGCCATATTTGCAAAATTAAATCTTGATTGCAAGAGAATCTCTAAATTAAATCAAGATTTCGGGAGGCTCTCTACAATTTTAAATCAAGATTCCAAAGGAATCTCTACAACTTCGAAGTTCTAGAAATTGGTTACAGTGAAGCAAAGTGGCGCGTCAAGTTATGAAAAAAAAAAAGGTCAAATTCAAACTTCAAGTCACACCTCCAACACGTGACAACATGTTTACGGCTCACCTTGAAGTGGGGGCATTTGTAGACACCAAAAATTTAATGAAAATAAAATTCATTAAATAATTCAGTCAACACTTGAAATTATGACCGAAAAAATTTAATCGGCATGTGGGTCCCACAAAATGTGCACTTGGCTTATGAGTAAGCAAAACCAAGCGGACTCAGAGAATGACACGTGGCGGCATACAAAAAGCCTGACGGCAATAAATAAATTTGTTCATACCTAATTAGCTGAAATTAAAGCGGATCAATCAAATTAAATCAATTGATTCCGAGTCAAATCAAGTATTAAATTTCGTCTGCTGATTAGATGTCAATTTATTTAGATAAGATGAAAATCAGTCATCAAATTAATTGGCTAATTCCTTAATAGTCATGATTAAATCAGTTAATTAAAGCTGATTGATTTGATTATGTTATTAAGGGAAATGCAATTAATTACGTGTCATCAAGGCATTCCAAATGAAGAGAGACTCCGACACTATAAATACCTATTCTCAAATCAAGAGAAAGACTTCAGCCAAAAAAGAGAAGAAAATATTCTCGAAGTTCCTGAAGCCTCCCAAGCTCGTGTGAAGAACCCTCAACCTGCCAAATAGCCGGTTCCTCACCAACCTCAAGTCAAAACATTCGTTACGTGTCAACTCTCGTGATCATCGCACCACTCAAGATCAAGCGTCAAGCCCTTGAGTGAAATTCATCGTCGCAGATAGAATCAGATGATTACCAAAGATTGTAACCTGCACTTAAATTAATAAAATTATTATTTTTGTACACGTGTCTGCATTTTGTTTGCTTTCAGATTCTTGTGTTTACACATTAAAGTTTGTCGTTCCTTTAAATACCCAGTTTAAGCATGTTTTCATACTGAGGCCTCAATAATTTATTTATCGATTTTTCAAACCTAGTCGAGGTAGAGTTTATGTTGAGCAGCGAAGACGAAAGCTCAGCCCTATAACAGAATGGATGCAAGTATTGTGCACTGGTGACAGGACAGTGGCGGACGGAGCTGGGTGTGCGGAACAAGTTCGGTAAATCCTTGTTTGGATTCTATTCTAAATTCTACTTCGCGATGTTCGTGTTTTAGAACTTGTTGATATCTAGTCTCGTGTCAAATTTAGTTGAATGCTTTTTATTGGGATTCGTACCCGGTGTTAGCTTTTATCCAAGTTCTGGACGAACGAAATAAGTTTTAGCAACTCAAGTTTTTCACCTCAAAAATATTTGCAGCTTCCTCTGTATTTATACAAAAAGTTTTCAAGCAAAATGTCTAGCGGTTCTCTAGGATGTAAATAGAGCGTTCGGTTTATGTTTTAGAGACTCGCAGCACTGTGATGTGCTTAAGCTGGTGAGGTGCAGCTTGGGGTGTTACATTTATAATTACATATATATTAAAACACTAGTTACCAACCTACTACAGTATTAGTTAATTACTCATCCAAATTAAATATCACAATTCTATTATAAATGTATAATTTTAGATATGTTACATTGTAAATAGGTTTTTTTATAGATTATTTTAGTCTATTCAAAATTTTTATTCAAAAATATTATTTTATAAATGTAATTAATATGATTTCTTTAATTTTAAACGAAATTTTCATCGATAATTGGAAATTGAAATTTTATCTGAAATTAGAAAATTTCAAGTACGGAAATCGAAACCCAAACCAAAATTTAAATCATTGCCCGTGTTAGCATGAGCACTAAGCTTGCAGTAATGGTGATGTGCCTCGTGATGTGAGACTAATACGGATGGCAGCAAGATGGTGCCTACTAGGTGATGGCCGGTGGGCCTAGCGAGACTAATGTCAATGTGTGGTCTAATCAGGACAACTCAGCACGCAATAATGACTCAACCTCAAGGTGACCGTTGCATGGACAATAAATCTTGACCGCATGATGAAGGACACGTGGAGACATATGTTTCTCTAGCTGTAATAATTCTAGATCCAGAGGGATTACGATTGGGCAAAAGAGAAGGGGGAGGGCTACCCTCTTTCTAATTGTATCAGCTACGGTCATTCTGTAAAATTACCAAGCTTCTACATCAGTTGCTCTTCTTTGTTTTCTCTCTAGCTTTCACCTTCTTCTCCAGGTTAGGGTTTCTATTTTTTCCGCCATTAATACTCACTCTTCGAGCTTTCTACTATGACGACTATGAGATTTTAGCAGCCCGGACCTTAGTTTTCTTTGGGATATTCTTTGTTTCAGTACCTCCAGCCTCAATCTTTTTCTGTCGTTTTCTTCAAGTTTTAACAGGTTCGTATTCTGCATGTCATAGTTGGCTCCCGAGTTGATTCAGAGGTGGGAGGTAACAGTTCCACTATTTCCACCGAATTGGGCTTGGTAGAATTCTGAATGGCATATATATATATATAGGAACTGGAAAAAAGGGACTGGCGTTAAAAAAACTCTACCTTGTTTTTTAAAGCCCACGGAGGGATATCTTCCAATGCATGTACAACTTTCATTTTATTTTTTTTTCTTCCAGAAATAAATGGTATAGTTAACTTGATAGTAACTGCTCAAGGAAGAGAAATCTACTTTAGCATCAAGTGATTGCTTTCTCATGCAGGTGCAGAAACAGTAATCGTGCTCAGGAAGAGTCACAAGACCATGCTATAACGGACAATATCTATTCGTCTGGCTCGAAATCCATGCTCGAAAATCTGCTGAGATGAGTAAATGTGAAATCGAGTTGGTAAGATAGCTATAGCTTTTGCCCTCAAGAAACATTACAATGGTCTCTAAATTAAGGAAAACCAAATAAATTTGTCGTAGCAACTAAGCTTGCTTTTGGTTTTTGGCAAACACTGTTAGTTCTTGTTCTTTGGCATGCATATGTTATTTATTCTATTTATGCTGAAAGTATTTTGTCCTATTAAATTCAAAATAGGACGCAGAAACATTGGAGCGAGAGATTACAGAGAAGCTCCAACGAAAAGTACAGGAGAAAGGGGCAGGAAACATGAGCATCTATAAAGTTCCAACAAGGCTTCGAAGAGTCAAAGATGAAGCCTACAACTCCCGTGTCGTCTCGATTGGACCTTTCCAACTGGAGAACCCTGACCTTGCAGCTATGAGCGAGCATAAATGGCATTACCTGCAATTCTTTCTTAAGCGAGTAGAAGATGATAAGCAGTCTCTCCTGCTGAAACAGTTCACAACTTCTATTTACAATTTAGATGCAGACGTTCGTCGATGCTACTCCGAAAAGTTCAACCACATCTCTAAGAATGTGCTTGCAGAAATCATGTTGCTTGATGGTTGCTTCATTTTGGAACTTCTCCTCAGGTATGATCAGTACTTAAAAGAGAAGTTGGAAGACCAATCTGATGTAATATTTAATAGTGCTTGGATGATCCCAGCTTTTCAGCATGATCTTGCATTACTTGAAAACCAAATCCCCTTTTTCATTCTCGAACTTTTGTATGATGATATCAAGAGTCATCTCAAAGGTGACCCACCAGACCCTGTCACCACTTTAGCTCTTAACTTCTTTCAGAACCCGTCATCAGAACATACACTTGATTCCACCCGTCACCAGTACAAGCATTTTCTTGATCTCTTGCACAAATTTTACCTCCCCAGTGGGAACGCTTTTTCAGTAAAATATCCACTGCATCAAGTCTCTATTGACTTGATTCCAAAAGCATGGGGATTCAATTTCAGTGCTACAAAACTACTGGAGGCTGGGATTGAGTTCGAAAGTGGGTCCACTGATGACCCTTTGTTGAAGATAACTTTCACAGATGGTGTAATCAGAATTCCACCCGCGACCATTCAACTAACATCGGATTCACTCTTCAGGAACCTGATTGCGTTCGAGCAATGCAGCCTTAGCAGTACGCATCACATTACATCATATATGATCCTGATGAATAGTCTCGTCTGTTCTACAGAGGATATAAAGCTACTTCGGAGAAGAGGAATCATAAAATTAGTGGACCACAATAGCGTTTCCGACCAACAATACTTCGCTCAATTCAAAACTATTTTGGAAAGAGTTGTCGTGAAGGACTTCTGCTTTGGGGAATTGTGTGAGCAAGTGAACAAGTACCGGAAATCGTGGTTGCGTTGGAGGAAGCATAAGACAGCTATAAGGGTGCGATTTAAGAGACATATGAAGTTCCTTTATGGAACTTATTTCTCCAGTCCATGGAGTATCATATCATTCCTTGGTGCGCTTGTCCTTTTTGTTCTCACAGCTACACAGACATACTATAGCATTCACCCTGCTCGCTAGTATGTGTAGTAGTAAGAGTGGAAGAGTGAACGAGTATAAAAGTTTCCTAGTTAATTTGTTGTATTGGGCATTGGCTGGTGTCTTCATGTCCTTCATGTACCTTTTTTTTTTTTTTTTTTCCGGGCCAGTTTCGTCTATCTGTTCCAGGGCTCCCCCATGCCATGTTGTTTTGTTGCTTGTTTTTTTTTTTTTTTTTTTTTTTTCAATAAAATTTTAAGTGAGATTATAGATTGCTCCCTTAAATCGTCTATGTTTATAATAATGTAATAAGAAAACATTCCATATGGTGATTACTTCCTATGCAAGTGTGCAATAGCTATGACGAAAAGGTAATAGCTAGTGGCTCTCATTCCATACGGTGATTACCCCCTGTTAGAAGCATTGACCTTCAAGCATTGATTTTGAACAATTCTACTTGAAGTGATCTTGAACGCGTGAGTACTTAATTATGGGGAGTGAAATCCAAAACTTTTGTCTTTTTATGAGGATTTTGACCAAATAAGAAAAAAGGGAATGTGGATTACAAATTAGAGAACGTGAATTTCACTTCCCTTAATTATTCGTTTTCAACATGTCATACATGTGAGTTAGAGACGACCGATAGCGAGAACTATCGATTAATTACCTACTTATTCATAATTTTTCTTTTTAATAAAGGAAAATGCCCAAATATCCTAATTTTAAGGAAATTAATTAGCCCCCTTCCCACCAAACTTATGGATTTTCCTGTTACTCATAAGATAATTTTTGCCTTCTAATACCCAATTAAGCTATCTTTTTTAGACTATTTTGCCCTCTCCCCTTTTTCTTATAGAAGTAAAGTGGGAGAGAGAGTGTGAGATCACCGGAGAGTTTGCTGGAATCTTGTCGAAGGTCGCTGAACTTTACCAGAACCTTGAGAGGTCGCCAAAGATCTCATAAAAATTTTAGGAGGTTTGTTGACCTCTAATAAAAGTTTTATTGAAGGTCAATACTCAATAATCAATTAAAAATAAAGGTGTTCTTAATTTTGAAATTTTTAGGAGGTTTATTGATCCATAATAAAAGTTTATTAACCCCAGCAAAAGTTTTATTGAGAGTCAATAATCAATGAAAAATAAAGATATTTTTGATTTTGAAAGTTTTAAGAGGTTTCTTGAACCCCAATAATTTTTTTATTGAGGGTTAATAAACCTTGGTCCTATGTCATTAAACTATGTTGATGAACTATATCTGAATTCTACTCTTCTACAAGCATATATGCTTTATGCATTATATATGTATATGTAAGCTTTAATAAAATTTTGAGTTAATTAGTTATAAGTCCAAAACTATGACCTATTTTGATTGTAATCCGAACAAAAAGTTTTGTTAATTGCGGTCCAGTGACTAAGCATCCACATCAACTTACTTTCCTATATTAGCATGATGAGTCAACTTCTATTTTTTCACATACCAAATTTACCCATAACAATATTACTCAAAACAATCAATAATTTATGCATCAATAAATTGAGAGTTAATGTTGTTTTTCAATCAATTTGGTATTCATAAAAACTATATCAATTATAATATGTCATCAGCACAACAAAACCCTTAATTGAAGCATCGTCATTAAGAAAAATTATAACTTATATGAAATGATCATACCTTACCATCATTTTTCTACACCCTATATCTTGTCTCTTTTCTTCTCATTTATTTTGATAACTTTCTTCTTATTTCTACACCTGTATTATAGAATTGTCATGTTGTTCAACTTCATTATACAATCAAATAGATATTCTAGATGGGTATTCATAAGAAGGTTTTGATCAATCTAAAGAGGTAATATTCTGCATTGTATCTCTACCTTTGCACTTTAGGATATATAATGAGTCTCGTTCCCCTGGTCAGTTGCTGACCAGGGATCATTTGGTCAGTTTCTGCATTCTAATAAAACTCATCTCAGATTTCATTACTTATCTGTCAGCCGTCCGATTTCAATCAGACGGTAACTGACCAAATGATCCATAATCAGTTGCTGACCAGGGGATCATGAGTGTTAGGATAAATCGTACAAAGGAAAGAGATTCTAGAAAGGGAGATACATTTTTCATATCTTAAGGGAAAGACAAGTTGCTGTGGTTCTCTTTTTCCGTACCTTTAGATTAGGAACAATGTCAAAAACTAAGTTTCTCTTTTTTCATTACCTTGTGCATAGATATGTTTGCAATTTTGATACCTAGTACAAAGGTAATTTCTTAAGGGGAAAGGCAATCTGCAATGATTCTTCTTCTTCTTATTGTATTTTATTAGGAATGTAATTACCACTTTAATTGTAAAACCTAGTCAGTCTACCTAATCTTAGTGTATAAATACTCCAGTGTGAGAAGAATAAAATTATCTAATCCTAAGGTTGATTTTAGTATTGCAGAGTACAGGGATAGCCCTAAACCCTTCATTCCCTTGGAGGAGCATTTGGGAAGTTAGCGAGTTGTTTTCTTATGTTATGGACTTATGGGGACTTAGATGGTAGATTGGTAATAGGGAGTTTGTTGATATTTGGCATGATAGTTGGCTTCCAAATTTTTTTCCCAAATGTCCTTCATCTCCCCCTCGAAGGAATGCCTCAAGGAAGGTTGCAGAATTAATTGATCCTTCTACAAGAAAGTGGGATGTTGACTAGTACTATTGTTGAGAAACTGAATCAATGGTTCACTCCGGCTATTAGAGATCTAATCTTGAGTATACCTTTGGAGTTGTAGAGCTCAAATTTTGAATATTTAAATTGAAAAATAAAGTCCCCAAATTATGAGATTTTGATTAATTTCCTTTATTTACCTTGAAGAGCAAAATGGACAACGAAAAAAGTGGTTAGACTGCAATTAAAAATTAAAAAGTGGCTGGACTACAATGAAAATTAATATAGTGTTCAAGGAAAACCTAATTTGTGTTTAGCCCAAACTCTAGGTTACTTGACCTAGTGGTAATAGGGTTCAATTAGAAGAATCTAGAGATTCTCTTTCCTTGTATGATTCTAACTCTATGCACTGTAATCCTCTATATAAAGAGACCCTATTATCAATGAGAATACACAGCGAATTTCTCTCAATTCCTGATTCCCTAAAACACGTTATCAGCACAAAGCCCTAACCTTGAAACCCTAAATTCGTAGCCTTCAAATCCCAGAAACCTCCGCCACCCACCTTGAAGCTCTCACCCCTAGGAGCCCAGAACCGGCGGAGTTGTCCCCAGAACCGGCCGGAAAATATTCGAACCGGCCACCGGAAATACCCATATCCTCCCTGACCGGTTCAGAGTTGTCCTCCCTACTACTGCTACCAAAATTTACCAGAAGCTGCAACCAGACCCCAGACCACCGGAGCCGAAAAATCTCCACAGGAACCGGCCTGAAACCATCCGAACCGGCCACCAGAAAAACCTGCAACCGACTCGGCAGAAAGGAAAAAAAAAAAAGGGGAGCAGCAGATCAGCCCAGCAGAGCCTAAGGCCCAGAAGCAGAGCCCAAGGCCCAGAAGCCGCAGCCTGAAGCCCAGTAGCCGAACGCATCTGACGTCATCCTTGCGTCATCTGCCACGTCAGCGTCAGTCAGCAGCCACGTCAGCCTCCAGTCAGCGAGCCACGTCAGCATCAGTGCCACGTCAGCTATTTGGTCAACCACAGTCAACCCTCCGGTCAACGACCGCAGGCCGACTTCCGGCCACTTTCGCGCGACTTTTCCGGTCAGCTACAGTACTTCCAACAGCTACAGTAACTTCCCGGCGACGACTTTTCCGGCCATCTTTTAAGGTAATTTTTCTAAAAGTTCCCGTTTTTTTTTCAATTTCTTCTTCTTTTCTCGGGGACTTCTAACATCCCTTCTTCTACCCCCCTTTCTTCTTCATAGGGGAGACCAATAGCCGAACTGTGGGGGTTCGTGCTCACTCCGAGCTTGGAGCTTGTAGAGTCCTCCAAACTTAGAGTTTGTTGAGAAGAAAATGATCGACCACATACATCGTCGTTTCGATCTAATCCAAAACCCCTCTTGGAACCGGATTTTCTTGGAAGCGACTACGCTCAGAAAAATCCCTAATTTCTTGGAAGCGACGACGCTCAGAAATTTAATAGTTTTTCGTGGTAGCCTTTTTCGCTCCGAAACTAACCCTAATCATGTGTTGTTTTTCAGGATGAGTTACCTGAACAAGTTGAACTTTGTTCCACTAGAGACAACTGGCGCGGGATACCATAGGTGGGTTCGAGATGTGCGCCAACATCTTAAGGCTGATGGAATCCTGAGTACGATCCAAGAGCCAAGTCAGGACGTGCTTACTCCTCAACAAGCTGCTGCTTTTGAAGCAAATAGAGCTACGAGAGAGGCTAACGAAGCAAAAGCCATCATTCTCATGACAAGGCACATGAATGACGCGCTCCAAAATGA
>BDJD01010193.1:47368-61802 GCA_002564525.1 Rosa multiflora
AACTGGATATCTCATTCGCAGTTAACTTGCTAGCTAGATATAGCTCTGCGCCAACACGACGTCATTGGACTTGTGTTAAAGATATCTTTCGATACCTAAGTGGTACGATCGATATGGGCTTGTTCTTTCCCTACAGAGAGAAGATGGATTCGGACCCATCAAGTGCCGGGGACTCCACACATGGTGGACCGTGTTCCCTTCCCCCGTCCCAAAACGATATAAGTGTTTTGGAAGGTTTTGCTGATGCTGGGTACCTCTCTGACCCACACAAAGGTCGCTCCCAAACAGGTTATGTTTTCACCATGGGAAAGACCGCGATATCTTGGAGGTCTACAAAGCAGACCTTAGTCGCTACCTCTTCGAATCATTCAGAGATTATTGCTCTTCACGAAGCAGTTCGTGAATGCATATGACTTCGATCCATAGTTACGCATGTTCGAAGCAATTGTGGTTTAAAGTCTACCACAGATGAGCCAACAAGCATATATGAGGATAATGCTGCTTGCATTGAACAAATGAAGCAAGGCTACATCAAAGGCGACAACACCAAGCATATATCGCCTAAATTCTTCTACAATCAGCAACAACAGAAGCCCCTCAAGATCAAAGTGAACCAGGTCCGATCTGAGGACAATGTGGCAGACTTGTTTACTAAGTCATTGCCTAAATCCACATTTGAGAAACATGTGGCAAGAATTGGCTTGCGGAAATTATCTGAACTCCCATGATCGTAGTCATCAGGGGGAGGCGCAGACATCAGGGGGAGATGTCTACATGTTCACCTCGAAACGTGAAGGGTGTGTTGTGCTCTTTTTCCCCTTCGACCGAGGTTATTTTTGTCCCACTGGGTTTTTGTTACTCGGCAAGGTTTTTAACGAGGCAACGAGAGAAGCACCGCGTTTGGGCAACACAAGGGGGAGTGTTCAAGGAAAACCTAATTTGTGTTTAGCCCAAACTCTAGGTTACTTGACCTAGTGGTAATAGGGTTCAATTAGAAGAATCTAGAGATTCTCTTTCCTTGTATGATTCTAACTCTATGCATTGTAATCCTCTATATAAAGAGGCCCCTATTATCAATGAGAATACACAGCGAATTTCTCTCAATTCCTAATTCCCTAAAACATATAGCAAATTAGACCTTGATTTAAATACCTCTAAAAGTTTTCTTTTGATTTGGTCCTTTACCCAACGTTTCATTCATTTAATAAAGAATATATGAATGAATTGAAATTTTTACAATACTACACGTCTACACTACTGGTGCGTATATAAAGAGATCCAAAAATTATACATATACTAAAGCTGAGTTCACTGTTTTCAATTGTTCATCGGAAGCGGGAAATGACGCAAATGTCCTTGGCTTTGGGTTTGAATCACAAAATTGCTCTAGGTGTTTTTGGGGAGTCAGACAATTGCTGTGGAGGGGTTTTTGGGGAGAGCAAGTACTAAAGATGAGTTGAGGTGGTGAGTTGAGATCGGGGGTGGAAAATGACGTACCTGTCCCTGATTTTGGGTTTGAATCAGAAAACGGCTGTGGGTGTTTTTGGGGAGAGCATATACTAAAGATGAGGTGGGGTGTCGGTCCTAACTATAGGTGGGGTGTGACTCACGATTGAGGCCTCGTATTGTTTGGACATGTAGCTAGCATAAACTTCAGTGTTACCGACACAGTCGAGACACATCATCGGCGATGAACTCGAAACATGGAAGACAATTCCAGAGGAATACGGTGCCAAATATAGTCGAATCTTGTTGGAGAACCCAAGTCGATCCTGTCTGCTTTTGTATGTTTACGGTTGGAATATAAGAATAAGACGCATAGTTTTGTTCGAGTACGCCTCAAATGAACTAGAGATATAAAGCAAGTGCAGTATGTAATTTGAATGGCCGATACATTGGATATAACTTGTTTATCGTACGAGCAGTCTAGATGCTACAACTTGCAGCCATAATTGAAATTAAGGCAACAAATCTATAATTATGCACTATTGATACATAGAGATAAAAGTTCTTCTACGATATATTTAACGTATCGATACATTAAATAGATGAGTTTGATACATATATAGATGCTACAGCTCGGTTGGTGCAGCCATAGTTGAAACTAAGGCAACAAATCTAATTATGAACTATTGATCTTAAAATACATAAAGAATAAAAATTTCGTCTACAGTATATTTAACGTATCGATATATCAAATAGACTAGTTTGATACATATAGATAGACTAACCGGATAAAAAGATAGATTAATTCGATATCAAGCGACAACTAATTTATGGAGCCAATCTAGTAGATGTAAAAAGGTCGAAGATAACTTTTGAGTTTTGACTCTAATAGTGTTTTTTGTACCGTCAAAGGCGACCGTGATTGGCACATCTATTTTGCACCGAAGCTTCAGGCCCATGTTAAATTTTTTTTCCTAATTAAACACTATGCTTAATAGTCAAATTGACCAAATAAATCAAATGATCACCATGGGAGAGGTTTGACTTAACCAAATCTATATAATCTTGTTAATATTGATAGATCAATAAGTGACAGTACTCGTGACTTATTGCTTACTTAGGTTAGTGGTGCTAGTTATATTTTATCATGATATTAGACACAGATCATTCGGATAATTTCTAATGTTGTATTGTCGTATGACTATTACACCGATATTTTATCATCACATTTATATGAGGAACATATATGACTAGGGGCGGATATAAGTGGAGGGCTATTTGGGCTCAAGCCTAGACAATTTTTTGGGCAAAAAATCACTAAAGTATATATATATATACTTTCAGTTTCATCCTATACCCAAAGGAAATAAAAAATAAAAAAAATCGGGAGGTAAAAGTCCCGTTCTTCCCCATCCACAGCCCACAACAGCTCATTTCTCTCCTCTGTGTTCAGACCCTCCTCCGCGACTCCCCATCCACAGCTCACAGCAGCTCACTTCTCTCCTCTGTGTTCAGACCCTCCTCCGCGACTCCCCATCCAAGCTGAGTCGAGTTCTTCTTCCTGTACTGATTTTCATTGCAGACTTGTAGTCATGCAGTCATCTTCTCTGGCTTTCCTCATCCAATCTTGCTTTGTTTTCTGATTTGCTCCAAACGGGGGATATTTCTTTTCTTTCTTTCTAAGTCTCTTGATTGGTTTAACGGGTTTGTTGATGGAAATAGTGGTGTGAGTTATTAGTAGCTCATGTAGGACAACCTAGGGTCTGATAAAAATCATAAAATGCATGTAATCTTTCTAATTCTGATTACTGATCATTTTGGTTTATGAACAATCAAATCCAAAATTTTCTTATATTAAGGATCTTTAATCGTCATACTGCAGTAGTGGTAGTGCCTTTTCCCTATGCTCTTTGGTATATGCAATTATTTGAATGATAGTTGTTTTGTTGAAAATTGAAATGAAGATGCTGTTGATTCTTATGCATATGGTTATCAAATTGATTTGGTTTATATGGAGTAGGGTGGTGAAAGTGAATTTAGTGATGACTATAGGCAGATGAGTAGGAGTGGGTGTCTCAGGTTCTTGATGTTCAATGCAAACCAATGCCACAAGCCTATGTTCTTCCATAGCTACCAGCTTAATTTCAAAATCAAACCCACCTTAGCTATCAATCTTCACAAGGTAATAACTCTTTCTTTCACAATTCTCCTGAGCACGAAAGGAATAGAATATCGTCATTTGATTTGTTCTGGGTCTTCTAGTATTGAATCATTTTACTTTTTGAATTTCTGCAGCACTTTCGTGGGAGTGTAATCAGTTTGTGCTTGGTAATGCAGCCAATGCTCGTGTTTAAGATGATTATCTAGTTCATTAAAATGAAGGTTGTGAGCCCCGGAAATATTTGAGGTACTAGAGTGGAATTATTCGAGATTGAATTTATAATCTCGGTAATAAGCAAGATGCTTGGGATTATTTTTCAAAATTGTTCACAAGGTTACATCTTCAATTTAAGGGTCTGATATTTAAGTACGCAATGTCACGAGTCCGTGGGTATTTTCGGGAAATGTTTCGGATACCCAAGCTATTTATCTTGATTTTTCGAAGTTCTGGGATATTAGAAAAAGGAATTTCCACGGTGCAATCGTGGCCGTCTATCCAGCCACTGCTTCATCCTAGCCATTGAAATAAAGTGGAACTCAGAGTATAAATACCCTTTGATCTGATCAAGGCTTCAGATCACTCTAGAAGCGACCCGCAACCTGGACCCGTGAAAAGGAGACCGCGACCCGATGCAGTGATCCGATCGGCACTCCACCTTCAGGCCGCCACCGGTCAGCACCCGGACGTCATTCTCTTCCTTTCGCCGTCGCCATCACGTCTCTGGAATCTATTTAATCGTTCGTATATCGAAGAGAGAGAATCAGGTAGCTTCGACCGCTCCGGCGACTCCGGTCACCGATTGAGCTGCATGTGGTATGAATATCAATCTCCTCGCCTTTCTCTACACGTTAGTCTAGTTAGTTTTACAATTCGATCGATTTTTACTGATATGAAATTCTGGGTTGGTTTCGGGTTCAACGTTGTCACCGACGCTGGTGACTTTTCCGGCTCTTCTTGGTTCGTTTCTAGCTCGAGTGCTTCGGTAAACGAGGGTTGACCACGATCGGAACTGGAATGGGGAAACTTGTTGGGTTATGAGCATCAGAACCTCAGTTCATCGTCAGTAGAGTTTAGAAAGGAATTTCGTTAAGGCTGTTGTGAGTTAGAATCCAAGCTGGAGGTTAACTTTGCAAACCAAACTTATTGAAGGTAAAATTCAAGTCCTGCTCGTCTGGTACTCTTGACAGATTGGGTGAACTGTGGTGCTGTGGTTGAAATCGAAGTCTCCTTGAATGATTTGAGCATAGTTTCAATATTATAAATTCTGGTGGTTGTGATAATGCGCACTGTGAATCGAAATGTTGTTAGTTTTAGTGCGTGCCAGTTACCTGTGTTGTAAGAACTTGTAGTTTGGTTTGGTCGTGATTGTTAGTTGGCAAGATAAAAGGGAAAGTGGGGAGTGAAATTTGCACCCCCAATATTACAATCTGCACCCCCTTCTTAATTTTTTAATATTTTATGATACCCTCTTATATTTGTTTCCCATATTACCCTTCTTCTCCAACCATTTTTCTTCAGTGTCTCTCGGTCTCTCTGTCTCACTGTCATCAAATCCCAAATCCCCTATTCTAAAAAAAAAAAAAAGACCCAAATCCCCAACTGTTGCATTCAGTGCCCGGAAGCCTCCTCCACGACCGACCCATCATCAAGGACTGCAAGCTCTACCTCATCTCAGCTCACGAACAGCCCGATCGGCTTTTCAAGAGCTGGTCTGCTCTCTACTCCACTAAGCTTGATGATCAGAACAAAACAAAACCACCAGATTGACTCCACCCGGGTCCGTCGATGACAGTCCAGCCGTTTCTCTCTGGGCGAGTTCATGCAAGCTCTACCTCATCTCAGCTCACGAACAGCCCGATCGGCTTTTCAAGAGCTGTTCTGCTCTCTACTCCACTAAGCTTGATGATCAGAACAAAACAAAACCACCAGATTGACTCCACCTGGGTCCGTCGATTACAGTCCGACCGTTTCTCTCTGGGCGAGTTGGTCGCCGTCGCTTCTTACGGCTCTCATCCCTGGGACGGCGAGTTTCACCAGCTCAATACTGACATTGTCGTCTTCCGAGCTTCACAACCTGAAAAGCATATGGTGGTCTGTGAGCGCGGCGGGTTATCCGCCTGGTCCGGCGACTCCGTCATCTACTTTCCGAATTGATTTCCTCTAAGATTTTGAGTCCTCCGCATACCTGTTGACTCCCCCCGGGTCACTCCATTGGGTCTCCACTGCTTCACTCCGGCTGCCATGTAGGACGGAAAAAGAATAATCGTCGCCATTCTTCGCCGCAACACGAAGTTCCAACACGTGGAGGTCTTCGACGTCAACACGAAGACGTTCCATCCTTTCACCTCGACGCTGAACTCGAATTTCCAACATTCCAACTCGTTCGTTTCTCCGGACTCCTAGTTCCTCGAGTACCACCTATTCCGAGGTGAGTAGACTCAGTGGGGCGGCGAGTCGATATTCCTCACTTGGAGCCGGTGTCGTCTCCCGTCAGACATCTCCAAATGTTAAGGCTTCACGGCTTCTTCCCGACCTTCTGTTCTGACGCAGATCTCTTCGCATTTAATCCCGATTTCCCTGGCGTCAAAATGGTCAAGTCATACGGGTCCAAGTGTTGGACTTTAATCAAAGGCCCTATGGCCTTCTACAACTGCTGGAGCCCCATAGTGAGACACGTCATATACACATCCATAGGCTCAAGTTTTCCAGCGATCTTCTGGGTTGTTCGAGGTATGAACTTTCTTCTACTCGTTGTGCTTTACACGCTAGTATAATTGGTTTTCAGTTTTGATTTAGTTTTGATGGATGGGTGTTTTGATTGTTTCGTCTCCATCGTCGTTCATTGTGCTTGGCGATTGGTCTGTCTCACTGTGCTTCGAATGCTTTGGCCCCCTCTTTGATTTCTGCAGAAGCTTTGGCTCTGCAACTGCACTCTTTCTGTAAAGCTTCCCACAACTTTTTGTTTTGTTTTTCTTGTTACTATTGGCCTGTGTGTGTGTGTGTCTGTGTGTATATATATGAGCCAACGAGGAGAAACGGGTTTGAGAGGATGAGATGCAGCTTTGAGTTGGTTGGAGAAGAAGGGTAATATGGGAAACAAATATAAGAGGGCATCAGAAAATATTAAAAAATTAGAAAGGGGGTGCAGGTTGTAATATAGGGGGTGGAAATTTCACTCTCCAAAGTTTAATATATTGGTTATACATTGAGTTGGGTGCCCTTAGTATTTTGGGCACGCCTTAATCGAGAATGGAATAAGGTTAGGTATCCATAGTAGTTCGAACGAATTACCATTCTACGAATAGAATGAGAAAGGATATGTTAAAAGCATGGAAATTACTCAATACTTCAATTTGAAGTGATATGTTCAATTGGGATAATTATCGAATTTGTGGTGATTGGTCAATGTTGGTCAAATTATGGTCAATCCTAGTCAAACCAGGAAATGTTAGTCAAACGATTAGTTAGTCATCGAGATTTTAATTACTTGTTCGACGAATTATTAACGATTATTATGTCGGATTTGGGACTCACTCGGTTGGCTGTTTTTCATATTTAATTTAATAGTGATGCATGTTAAGTCTATGTGGTTTGGTTGTGTTAAAATGCAAGGCGTACTAACCAAACCGTGAGAGATGCCGATGGCTTGAGAGCGAAGGGTGGCATTGACTTCCTTGGGTTCGATCCCCTTAACCTCCGGAGGGTTAGTTACACCGGTCGTTCAGTATCCCGATCTTAATGACGAGCCCGGTACGTGTGTGTAGCTAGGTAATTGACGCTCTCGCTACGCTTACCTGGATATAAACTAATTTGAGGTAAGGTCGTGTAGTGAGTTTATGAGACCGACCATCAGGTAATACTTGGATTTGGCGCCGTATTTACTTAGGTATCATGCAATGGTTTTCAAATTGAAAAATATCATAAAGTTTGTCGTTCTTTTAAATATTTGGTTCAAGTATGTTTTCATACTGGGTACCCAAAACTATTATTCTATGCATTGACTTTCAAACCTAACTAGGGTGAAGCCCCTACTGAGAAGCGAGGACGAACGCTCACCCCTACAACAGTGTGGTTGTAGGTACTATGCACTGGTGCAGGATTGGACCGGACAGAGCTGGGTGTGTGGAAATGGGTTCGTTTAAACTTCATAATGGAAATCAGGTTTCGGGTTTTATCTCGACTTTAACTTCTTGAAAATGTGTTTCCCGAAACTTGTTGAAAGTTAGTCTTATATCGAAACTTTGCTAAACTCTTATTTCTTGAGGTTTGTTATTTTCCGAGAAATCCGTCATATCAAGTTCTGGACGAACAAGTTTAAGTTAATAATTCAAAGTATTTCACCTCAAAAGTATTTACAAGTTTCAACTGTGTTTTACAGAAATTTGTTAAACAAAATGCCTTGCGGGTTTCTAGGGTGTGAACCGAGCATTCAGTTTATGTTTTAGAGACTTGCGGTACTGTGACGTACTCAAGCTAATGAGGTGCAGTTTGGGGCGTTACAAATGTGGTCCAAAGGGGATCGATTTTTTGTATTCTATTGCATTCGTGCCAATTCTTAGACATATATTTGGCTTTTAGAAGGGTGCTTGAGTTATGGGGTGACTGAGAATTCTGTTAATGATTAATAAATTTTTGGGCACTTATAATTAGTTTAGACGGGTTTCAGATTTTGGATCCGCCACTGTATATGACTATTACATTTACACATGAAGTATGTATGAAAATTTGAATGATGTATATTGAAGTACAAACTCTTGAGCACTTGACACTTGCAACTACACTTTTTGAATAAAAAGTTTGTACTGCCCATTGCTCATACTGCCGCGGACCAAGTTCCTGATTTCACCATCCCAACACTCTTATCAGCCTTACTTTCTCAATCTCACTGACCCCATTGACCAAACTCTGACGAACCCATTTCATTTCCACTGCCTGATTTTTGCCCATCACTTCTTACTGAGGCTTTCAGGGTCGCCAGTATAGTGAAACACATCTTTACTTGAAGCATAATGTATATTGTATACTCATGTCTACATTGCAATACTTTAGTACTTCAACTTCAACGGTCAGTTTTGTTTAGCAACGAAATCCCTGTGGCTCACTACTAATCGCATCACATAGCACTAATCTTTGTTGCCGCCTAAAAAGAGAGAGGAAAAAAAAAATTTGATAGTCTCTTAAAGTTCACAATTAACCACATGGTAAATGCATGCTTGTAAAAAATTGCATATGAATGGTACTATGGTAGTGCTTCCTTTCCAACATTTCGAGCGCGCAGCATTAGCTTTCTTGCAGAAGCAGCCAACTCCAGCTGTGTCCATGTTGACCCAAATGGACCAAACCCCAAACCCCAACTCCATCCCAACCATGAAACGAAGCACCAGGAAGAGGCTTCGAGCTTGCAGCAACCACAGCTATGAGCTCACCACGTTTTGCGAACCGGGTCGCCCGATTAGTCCAACCGGCCCATTCCGGGACAACATTTTCATGTTTCTTCAACAATGTGCGGAGCTCACCGACTTCACAGTTCAAGGCATGAGTGTTTGGTTCACTCTTCTTCGCAGCCGTGAGTGTTTGGTTCCTCTTTTTACTATTGAAGAGAACGTGAACACCTCTAAAACCGAGTTCTGTGATCACTGCTTGTCAACTGGTTAGACACTCCAACCTTTTCTCTTTATTTGTGTTCCGAAAAGTTTCGTTCCGCTGTTTTGGTACTCTGGTGGATTCTGGTTTTGAGTTTCTAGGATTTCGATAGGGGTTGGGGATTTGGGGTTTGTGTGCCTTTGATTTGTATCGTTTCTGCTATATTCTAGCGTGTGCAATTTGTCTGTTTCTTACTTGTTGTTGTGGAATGTGCTTCGATCGAAGTTAAGGTATTCGAATTGGGGTGCTTGAATACTAGGTTGCTTGCTAGACATAGTAGTTTTGGTTCTGAAGTATGCACTTTTCTGTCTAGGAATTAAGGAAAGTTTGTAATCCAAAACCTTAGGAACATTTTTAATTCTTTCATTCCATCTATGTTTAACTAAAGACAACCACTATGGAGTACATTATTCATAGCGAATAATTAAGTCCGGAAATTTGAGGTTTTGATAGCACTAATCTTCTTAGTGTCTTCCTAAAATAGTGATCAAACAGCTTTACCTTGGTCTATTATATAGGAAAAGCAACTGAACTTGCAGAGGCTAATCACAAGTTATTCACAACTAATATTACTATAAATTGAGTATACTGACTATACTAGCAACTTGCTGCTTGATTCTTTGTACTATGCCACTGTCATTCAAGCTTATGTTCTGCAATCTTTGGCTTTGTTTCTTAGCTTTTTCTGTGGCTGCGGCATGACATGTTGTTATTGTTGTTTAGATTGGACTAACCATTTTGTGTCGAAGAGAAAGTACCACATGATAATTCCCAAGGATGATTGTTGGACTAAGCCTCTAGATGATAGTGTCCTACAAGGCACAACGCATCTGTTACATGGTATGATTCACTGTGATGGGATTGGGCATTTGCTATGCATTAATGGACTTAAAGGGGGTTCTAAGCATCTTTGTGGCAGAGAGATCATGGATCTTTGGGATCGGATTTGCACAAATCTTAGAACCAGGTAATGGAAACACCTTATTTCTTCTCTTGGGATTACATTACATAATTGAAAATTAATCTACTAGTTCTGATGTTTTCTTCTCTTTTGCAGGAAAATCACAGTTGAAGATTTCTCAAAGAAGCGGTCCATGGAACTTCGACTGCTCCATGGGATTGCTTATGGACATCCTTGGTTCGGTAGATGGGGGTACAGGTTTTGCCATGGAAGCTTTGGGGTTGCAGAAGAAACATATGAAAGAGCGCTTGATATTCTCAGCTCAATAGAGCTTGAAAAGATCATCCAAGATTTTAGTGACATGGAAGAGTGTGAAGAGCTGAAGAGAGTAATTCATTGCTACAAACATTGGAGCGAATCAAGCTTGGTTACAATCAAAGATCTTCTCAAATTTATGCTCACTGTCAAGGCTGGCTGTCCTGTGCAAAGAAAAGTCAGAAAACCGAAACCGCCTACTGCTACTACTCTTTCATCCCTCCGGATCAAGTCCCATCTGTTTGCTGATGTTATTTCTCACAACCCCGGCAGACATCCTGCAAGAAGACAAAAGATGGCCGCAGATGCAATTGTGCATGTATTGAGAGAAAATGAAAAGAAAGGCTTTGTGAATGGTGAGATGGCCAGGCAAGATGTAAGAGATGCAGCTCTGTTGCATAGTAGAAGAAGAGGGTTGCCTATCAGAGATATAGGTTTGTTGGATAATGTGCTGAGCAAGCTGGACAATGTGATTATTGGGAATCACATTGTCTGCCGCAAGCTGCATGCGATGCCTGGAATTAAGACTGGAATTAGGAAATATACCGTTCATGATCTTCTCGATGGAGTCAAGTCCTTGGAACCTGAGAGAGAGTTACTTCTTCCATCACAAGCTCTAGTTCCTGATGTTTACAGTGATGTTCTTTACTTGTACAAGAATGTACTGTTGGGATATCCAGAATCCAAGTTGGTACAATTGGCTACTCAAGTGGTGTTGAACACCAAGTACTTTGTAAAGGAATATCGATTCGGGGATAAGGATGAGCAAGAGCAGTGCCTTGACATTCCTTTGCCAAGTATGACTGATAGTGCTAATCCTGCTGAATCAGGAATCTAAGAGTGCACAAGGTATCGCAACATAAACACTGCAGTGGAATGGAGGATGCTGATGAACTTCGCGTAAAACTGAAACTGCTCTTAGATATTCGACTGTTCTACTTTATTGCATTTTGATCTGCATTGTTGGAGTACTAGTGCAAATTGTTGCAAACTGACTGATATGTTATGTGCTGGTATAAACATGAGTCTACATTAAGATTTTGTTTTCACTAGTATAGATACATGTCATGTTAAAGCTGATTCTGTCTTCTTTTTCTTTGGAGTAAAAAGCTTATATATTCTCTTGAACACAGACATTCACTGTTGTTCTTATGCGTCCTTTCATTTGTTAAAAGTTTCATTTGAACACCTCATGTCAAATGACTACCGCTAAACTATCTTTGGAGAGGAGAAGGATGTAGCAACATGGTCAATTTATCATCCTAGTTTCATCGTCTTAAAACAACACATATTTTAAGTCGGAGAAATTACCAAAAATGCATTATTTGGTCAATAAAAACGGCATTTTCTTATTGAAATTTTAGTACTTTTGTAACGTTTCGTTATGAAAGTATCCGTTGCAAAAATATTCATGTATTTATATTAGTCTTCAACATTATAAAAGTATCCATTACATATAATATTCCTATATATCGGTATTCATCACATTTAACTATCTTAGGAATCGGTTATATGTTTACATGACTACTCGATTGGTCCGACCAACAACCTCGATTCTAAGTTTCTAATTCGATTCCTAATCCCTTTTCTCACTATTCAAATTTAAAAGAGGAACAACTGTACATGCGCTACTCTACGGTGTCGTTTTGGTGCTTCATATATAAATTCCCAGAAAAAGAAACACAATAGCAACAGTCACAAATAACCAGTCTTCAGATTCAATCAATGACCAATTGGATTGGCTCTCATTGAGCCATTAACACTTCTGGGTTCCCTAATTCCGTATCAACTTAACCCAAAGCTTCTTGCTTTTCTCACTTCTCTATCAAATTGGGCACCCAAACTTCTTAACGATGCGCTTCAAGATGTGCAATTTGTTCAATTGGGTAGTGATTATGGCTGCGTTTCTGGTTCTGGGTTCGATCAATGTCTACGCATTTGGTTCTCCTTCTTCTTCTTCTTCAGAGACCACCATGCACACTAACAATTGGGATATCAAATTAACCCAAAGCTTCTTGCTTTTCTCACTTCTCTATCAAATTGGGCACCCAAGATTCTTAACGATGTGGTTCAAGATGTGCAATTTGTTCAATTGGGTAGTGATTATGGCTGCGTTTCTGGTTCTGGGTTCGATCAATGTCTACGCATTTGGTTCTCCTTCTTCTTCTTCTTCAGAGACCACCATGCACACTAACAATTGGGCTGTTCTGGTCTGCACCTCTCGCTTCTGGTAATTCCAAGCTTCTTTTTAGTTTGATCAATCTGTATTTACTGTTTTTTGTGTGAAAATATTAATACCCATGTTGTAAATTTTGGTTATGAATGATACCCTTGTGAAAAGTTGCTTGCTTTAATTGTTGATCTTCTCTGAGAAAATGTTAAATTTTGGTTCATATGAAACTTATAAGGTCTTAATTTTGAGTTCTGAGACGTACTTGTTTGTATTCAAATTCATGTTTAGTTGCTTAAGTTGTGCACCATCAACAATGCAAAAGAAGAGAAGTTGGAAGATATGCTTCATGTGAACCATAACCATTTTCTAGTTTTGGAAGCCAAGTAGTACCAGTATTGTAAGTTAACTTCGGCTTAGGAATCGGTTTAAACTTGTGCAATAGCCAGCTACTTGGCGGCTGGGCAGCGCTGAATAAAGCTTCTGTATTCACATAATTTAGTGTTGATGGAAGTAGGAAACCACAGACGTTTCATCTTTTGTTCTGCCTCATGACTTTTTTTGCATCAGTACTTTAGCTTAAACATTACTCTAGCAATCAAAAGGGTAATAAGACAATTAGTTACATCGTAAGGGTTCATTATATGCCACTACTGTATTCTTCAAGAGTCAAACTGAGGGAGTGCAGAAATCTTGAGTTGTAATCTATTTCAAGCTTTCACAGTAATATCGAATGGCAATTTGACTTTTCTATTTCAATTTTTTTTTTCTCGTCAGGTTTAATTATCGACACATGGCCAATACTTTATCCCTGTACAGGTAAGTACACAGGTCTTCTCCTCCTAGATGATCTTCTTTTCTTTTCTCACGTAGATAGTTAAGTATGTTTTCTTTTGATTTAAAGGACGGTTAAGCGACTTGGAATACCTGATGAGAGGATAATACTTATGCTGGCAGATGACATGGCCTGTAATGCTAGAAACAAGTACCCTGCCCAAGTTTTTAATAATGAAAACCACAGACTCAACTTGTATGGAGATAATGTTGAGGTGAGATTTCTTGTCTCTGGTTGGGTCGTTAATTTTACTCCTGATCAGTTTCCAATTACATTTTTTGAATTCCAAACTTGACTGATTAATGAAACTGAATCTACCAGGTAGATTATCGAGGTTATGAAGTGACGGTTGAAAACTTTTTACGTGTATTAACTGGGCGCCATGAGACTGCTGTTCCAAGATCTAAGCGTCTTTTAAGTGATGAAGGAAGCCACATTCTTTTGTATATGACCGGACATGGAGGAGATGAGTTTTTAAAATTTCAAGACTCAGAAGAGCTCCAGAGTCATGATTTAGCTGATGCTGTGAAACAAATGAAAGAAAAGCGTAGGTTAGAAAATTTTACCTCTGTTACTGTTGCTAGACATAGCTACAATAGTTTGCATTTCTTATGATATTTTGAAATCTAGTTTGCTACATTTTTATTTCTACTTTACATATAATGGTTTTGATATCTAGCTTTGATGATTGTCATATTGATTCACTACTGGATAATGAATTCATTTAACTTTTATAATATGGTTAAATTTCAGGTTCAAGGAGCTGCTGATAATGGTGGACACTTGCCAAGCTGCCACTCTCTTCTCCCAGGTTAGTGATCTGGTCCTACCAATGCATGAATCCTAGATAATTTTTACTGCAAGAGGCTGAGAGCTATATTGTCTTGTGAGATTTGGTAGGGTTACCTGTGTTTATGAACAATATCTGTTCTTTTGCATTTGGAAGATGCCTTCTCAATATCA
>BDJD01010196.1:0-13363 GCA_002564525.1 Rosa multiflora
GATCATCAATTTGGCTGAAATTTTGCAGAGATGATTTATACATTAGTACCTAAAAACTGAACAGTCGAGATATGGATATGAAACCGAAAAGTGACCATAAACTCTAACCTCGCTCTGGATATGATATGCATATATATATTGGAATATTTAGTTCTCGGGAGATCTGTTGCTTGCTTTTATACAAGCTAGCCTATAATGATCAATACATTTGCTGTAGCAAGCAGATCAAAGAAGAAAAGGATTTTCATTAATGTAGCTAGGCCCCAGTTGATCGGTGACATGTGCTTTAAACAAACATCAATCAAAAAGAAAATTTTGTGACCCACCATATTTCATTTTTCTGAAATGAGAAATGTATATATTGAATGTAAATGCCATTGAGTTGAATATATAATATGGTGGGCGAACATTTAAAAAAAGCATAATGAATTAATTCAATGTTGTTCAATTCATAAATACTTGTGTGCTATATTGTCAACAAATGACCTGCCACAGCTAATACATGATAAATTAATCGATCCATTCTACATTTTCAGAAAGTGTTCTTGCTCGAGTCTAGGTTATTCTTAACTCGATAATATCAATGAGCTTAAACTCCTTTAAAGCATGCATGAGACTATTACATTTTTTCTTTTTTTGATTGGTCAATCACACGGTTTCCTCAAAGGCTTCTTAGATCCAGAGACTAATCCGTGCTCGGGAGATCTTGTCATAAGACTTCCTCCCCCATGGCCACCAAGAATATATTGAGATTTAATTCTAATAAGAGTCGGCAGGATTCGAACCCGGGTGTGGGAGTTCCACACTTGGAGACTCCTACCAACTCGACCACCTGTGGTGGTTACATATTTTCTTCTTTATTCCAAGCTATAAAAAGTATTAATTACGAGGAATCCGGATCCTCTTATTGGCTCCTTTCTGTCTTTAGTTATCCTTGGCTTTAAATCCCATGCGTCCGCTCAATATTTAAAGGTGGATTAGTGCTCCACGTCAGCGTACAACACTAAAAAGATGACCAAAATTGACTCTTCAAGACCAAAAGACGTTTATTTCTCTATTTTCTCCGTTTATCTCTTCTCCTTCATTGTTCCCAACCCTTCTCTCTTATCTTTCACATCAACTACACGAGGCTTCATCAACAGAAGTTACAGAATCGACGTACCGCACCCACCCAAAAACTACCACTTAACATCCAAATTAACCCTCTTCTGTAGAACCTGCTATAGAATCCAATAGCTTAATTTTACAACAAAAATTGATAACTATAATCTCGAATTCTGTTTCAATTTCTTAAACTCGATCAGTCTCATTCAACTTAAATATGAAATCATAACTAACCATCTACCCTAACCCTTTTATAGAATCCAATAGCAACCCAATAATAGCTTAATCATGCTAGCTAGATTATAAAGTAAAGAAATTTGAAACCCCAAACTGAATGTAGAAAAATCGAACCTGGTGGTCAGAAAAATCCAATAGCTGCAGGTATATATGAATGCTGGGTATCAAGAAATTTTTTTAATTCGATTGAACATTTGGAGGAAATTGAAACGAATTGAAGCTTCCTCCTTGGTCTCATTCGCAGATCTAAGTTGCTGACAGAACTGATATACATGAACATCGAACTCTCATCTGAATACTCCTTCCTTCACGTGTAGTTTTCAATTTTTTCTAAAACAAAATGGGTTAGAATCTTCTATCAAGATTTACCCATTGCTGTTTTTTTTTTTTTTTTTTTTTTTGCATATAGATTTTACACCCATTGGCTGTGCAATCAAATACGGAAATCTGGAGTTACTTGTATAGGCCACCTTATGATGATAATAACGAGATATAAAGGGAGCGAAACCAAGGAGAAGAGGTAGCAACTACTTTGATGTGATTGCAACTTGATTACTCTAGTTGTTGATAATGAAATTGGCAAAATTGGCAGAACTCTCGACGTGAAGCAGAAGATGCAGAAGAGATGACGAAGAAGATAACGGAAGAAATATTAAAACAAACGGAGGATTGTATTGAAAATCGAAACTTTAATAGTTAAGTGATGATGTGGAGCACTAATCCACCTTTAAATATTGAATGAACGCATAGGATTTAAAGGAAAGGATTCAGGAATGAGCCAGGGCGGGTCTTATGAGACTCCTAAGAAAAAGGCGGGGCATGTATTTAGGATCCCGGCCCCCCAAGCGGATGATTCTACATTTTTCTCCAAGTAGCAAGCTAGCTTGGTTGGAAAATAAGGAAAAAGATAAAATGATGAGAGACGAATTAAGAAACCCCTGCCCTCTATCCCACTTCTCCTTCTGTCATTCATTATACCAAACATGGTATTAAAGTTTCCATCTTTTTCTTTCTTTCCAAGTTTCCATTGTTTTTCATCTACATTGAGCAAATAAATATAAGGGTGAAGTTAATGACCATGCTCAAATTCGAGTCATGAATGAAAGGGCATAATCAAGTTATGGCCTGCGATGAGAAGGCGACTGTGTTTCGACTTTCAACTAGAAAAAGCTCAATTTCAAACAAGGGTAACAACTTTTGTTCCTTTTTCTTCCCTGGGATAAAAGGTCGGTGGCCTTAAGTCTGCCCTAAAGTTAAAAGGTACAAATGACTGTGAAGGACACGATCGATCACCTTCTGTTTTGCTTTCATAGAAAGAAGAAAAGTCAGTAAATTCTTGAAAATGATTACCCACAAATAAAAATAATAAAAATAATAATGAGGGCTAGCTTTTCCTTGATTGTTGACATCAATAACGTAATCATGATACTACAGCATAATAAATACATGAATATGTTTCACTTTACTTATAAAGTGCGATGATTTGATGCATCCCAGTTAGATGTTTTTCTATGCAAGAAACAAATAAAAATAAGTTAAAATTAAAGTGTGACGAGACTCACTTGGTCTTATGAATTCTCTATTTATTTGAGTTGTAGTTTTTTTTGTTGTTTTTAATCTGTTAAACTGAATGTTAGTACCTCAGTAGTTCTGACGAAGTGTTGTTAACTCAGTGGTTAGAGCGCTTACTACATAGAATCCAAGTCCTGGGTTCGAATCACCGTAGGGGTAAGAGTGAAATCTTTTTAACCCCCAAAAAAAAAAAGTCTTAAACTAAAGTCAAATTTATGCTTGTTAGAGGGAATTTCATAAGAAAAATAATTATTCATAAGAAGCAAGTATAGATTCTTACTAAATCGCAAATTCAAAGTATTTGTTTTTTCTTTTGAGAGAAAAGAAAAAAATCATTTTTTTATTTAATTAGTTGCAAACAAAAGCGAGAGCTAGCTATTACATATTATAATTTACAGAAAAGTCAAAATCACACAAGCAAACAGCTAATGAAGCCCGTAATAAGATCCTTAAGGAATCAATAGGCCAGATAATCATAAGAGTGCAACACAGTTTGATGAGTAGATTCAATGGACATGAAAAGATAGATAGTCATTTGCGATTCATGTACTTCTATCATCCAAAAAAAATAAAGGAAGGAATAATGAGAACTATGTACATACCCTATGTATATGAGGGAGGGAAGATATGAATTTGAAACCTCTTTAAACCAAGGAAAGAGAAATACGATGCCATGACACTCAAGCTACTCGATGATGAATAAGATTTGGTAAGGAATTAAAGACGTTACTTCGTTGCAATGTATTTAGCTCTACAAATATTTGTACTAGTTAAATAATTATAAAAAGAAAAAAATGCCTCAAACCCCTAGTAAGATGATCTATTGGCTATGCATACTCGTCTATAAGAAATGAAGGAGACATAGCAATAATTTGCTAAGCTAGATGCTTCAAAACGCCCGCAGCATCTCTCATTTAGTTTTTTTTTTTCAAAAAAAAAAAACAATATAATCACCGCCTGAATGTTTTTTTTTTGTATTAGAGCGATGCAAAAACATCGAAAATAACAATGAAAAGATAACTAGATGCACAAACACATCTAAAATGAAAACTAAACAGAACAAGTGCAAATGTCAGGAGGCATCGATAGTGCATACACTACATAAGTCTTTGGAGGAATTAAACTTATAACCGTAACTGTAACTAATGATATGAGTCAGCTAACTCATCGAAAATTGAAAAATGATTAAAAGAATCATCCAAACCTAGGAAAAGGGTTAAGTTTCCATCGAGAGATCGAAACTAGCCAAGGGTGTCAAAAACTTGCAGACAAACTCTCAAGAACAAGAACCATAATGTCGGGTCCCAACTCCATTATCATCCAAGATTCATGTCCTAAAACAATGCATCAATCACAACCTCAACTAAGAACCAGTTTTGAAATTGACCTATTGACCAGATTCCCGAATCTCATGTCCGTATTCAAGGACCCGGAACCCATAGTCGGATCCTTAGGCATCAGAAGAAGCTAGCCTCAGTTCTACTGTATCCGAGGAAGCTATAGGCCAAAACAATAAATCCTATGATCATTTCATGAGCCAAGCCACTCTTATCTACCAGATCGAGAACCATTGAGAAGCTTCACAACCCAAAGTAGGACGACAACCGCCATCAACCTAGTCCATTCCATCTGAGATCCACCACATCGAAATTGAAGCACACCCTTTAGAGCAAGTCCATCGGACTTTATTATGCCATGGCACCAGGTCATATTCTGACCCATGTAAAATAAAAATTCCATTTTTTTGCTTCCACGGCTTGGGGCAAGCCAACAGTTCCCAAGTCAAGTTGCCGACCTAGGTCTTAACTCACTAACCTGGGTCTCCAGCATGGCATGCCAAGTTGCCAACAGTAAAACAATCTATACTGTTGGTTTTGATTATATATTGAATCCAACGGTAATTAATTAATCACAATTCTAAAGAGAAGAAACAATCATAAACGGTAAAAAAAAAATCTAAAAAATTGTAAAAAACTTACCTATAAATACCTACCCTCTTTTTTACCTCTCAAACCCACAAAATTTTCTTTCTTAAGTTCCACTAAAATATCTTGTTCCTCCTCCTAATAGCTTTCATCTTCCAAAATGTTTATCCCTACTATTTATTTATATTATATATTTCTCATTTACATTAAATAAATTAATTGAATATTCAACATTAACTGACCTAGTGACCCAGACACAACGGGTGGAAACTGATGTCCAGTTTTAGTGAACAGTGAACTGACCCAATGACTTAGTGTACCTGTTGGGTAAACTTGCTCTTAACCGCCCCCCTTCTTGGTCACCCTCGCCAACCTCACTTGCTAAAAAGAAGCCTAAACAAATTTGCCATGACAACATATGCACTACTACAAGCAAGGGATCGAGACAATATCGAAGGGAGGATATCATACTAGACGACAACATTCGTGATCATTTTGAGTGATCATGATAGGTAGAGGCACAACGAAGATCGTGCATGAAGTGCTAGACTAGACTCCGATGACAACGTTGCTAGGGTTCTCAAGAGCGAGAAACATTTACTTGGTTCTTTGATTTAGTTGAAGAAAACAAAAATCAATTTACCTTTTGATACCATTCATTACTTTTTTTCGAAAGCAATAGTCAATATATTGATCAAAAGCCATAATGACCCTTACATACCCTTCTGCTGCCATCTAGACAGACAAGAAGATGTGTTAGTACCCACAATGGTACATAAAATTAGGTCACTCATTTAACATTGAATATATCGTACACATAGCGGGATCCCCCTTTGGTACTATACACCGGAGGCGCTAGAAGAACTAAATAAAAATAGAAGGACTCGACCCTCCCAACCTAACTCTGAAAACAGTGAATCTAGTCGCCCAGAGACCTCAATTGATGTACAACTAGAGACACTGAGACTTAAGTCGACAAGACCAAGACCCAATACTAAACTAGATAGGAAAAAATCCACTAGATTGCACCAGAAAATGCCTACATAGACTAGAAAATAAAACTAGCCCAAAAGTAGATAAAAGCTAAAAATATAGGGTTGGACCAAAGGGCCTAAACTCTAGTGCAAAATAACAATGGCCTAGGGCAGAACCCCAACCCAACAGTTCGTGGCCTAATAGAGTAGTCCACCAAGGAAATGGCACCAGGCCCATCAATCTGGTACGGTCCAGTCCAACTTTTCCCACCAACGCGCTGTCGTGCATCACTGTCCGGCCAAGTCCAGCAGACCCACACCACCCGACTGACATCGCCACGAGCCGCCCTGCCACGCCATCATCTCGGCGATCCATAATAGAGTAGTCCACCAAGGAAATGGCACCAGGCCCATCAATCTGGTACGGTCCAGTCCAACTTTTCCCACCAACGCGCTGTCGTGCATCACCGTCCGGCCAAGTCCAGCAGACCCACACCACCCGACTGACATCGCCACGAGCCGCCCTGCCACGCCATCATCTCGGCGATCCAAGTCGTTCCGAGCCACGCTGCCGCAACATACATTAGCATAGAAAATCAATCCCTGATCTAGGCCTTGAAACCCTACTACCATCAAACCATGGCATAGCCGATCCAAAAACCAAGCAGCAAAGATCGATTGTCAGACCGTAAAGCACTGACACCGCCGTTGCCGCCCTCCTAGCCGAACCTTCTAACGAAATCCGTGCAAATTCCTTTGACCGAGTCCTATAGATATGTAGATCTCCCATCCGACAGCAAACCCCATGACGATGGCGAGGCCGAAGGCCAGCACTGACGTCTGGGCGCTGCCGGACGAGAAAGAATTCAAACGGTTTAGGGTCTTAGGGTTTCTCGAGGTGAGAGAGAAACTTTGGAAATGTTAAGGTCAAAACACCATTCATTACTTAATTTGACAATTATTCTCTTTACTCATGATCACTAAAAACATTAGAGTAAATTAATCTTATTTGTGCTCAAAAAATTCTATCTCTTTACAAAATGAAACAAATTTTTCTAAAAATAATTAACCACCCAGAATTCCTCCTCACACCCAAATATGATCATATTAGCTGACTTAGATGTATGTACATCATAACAACTAGTTGTTAATGAAGAAGAAGCTCATTATGGAATAGTCCGGCCGTATGAAAGGGAAAAAAAAAAACCAAAGTCGAATATGCAATCACTATAGAGTGAGGGAGATAGTGAAAAGGTTGATGTTAGGGCAGTTATGGAGTCGTAAATCATTTCACCATACCCCCTATAAGAAATTTAAAACATGAGCTAGCTAGGATTGATGATGGTGATCTTTGATGAGGATGAGAAGCATGAGATTGGTGCAAACCAAATTCTCTCTCTCTCTCTCTTATGGTATTCGCATTTACTTCACCTCTCCTCCCTCCATAAATGCTATTGCACCCTCTCAATACGCTCTGCAATAACTCCTCTCTCTCAGTAGTCACCTGTATCCCTCTTTCTTCCCCAACTCACCATTTTGGATTCTATCTCCTCTTTTTTCTCGTCCGTTTTCTCTTCCCTTCTCTCTCTATCTCTCTTCTCCATCATAAACATGAGCTAGCTAGGATTGATGATGGTGATCTTTGATGAGGATGAGAAGCATGAGATTGGTGCAAACCAAATTCTCTCTCTCTCTCTTATGGTATTCGCATTTACTTCACCTCTCCTCCCTCCATAAATGCTATTGCACCCTCTCAATACGCTCTGCAATAACTCCTCTCTCTCAGTAGTCACCTGTATCCCTCTTTCTTCCCCAACTCACCATTTTGGATTCTATCTCCTCTTTTTTCTCGTCCGTTTTCTCTTCCCTTCTCTCTCTATCTCTCTTCTCCATCACCGCATTCATCTTCGATCATCTTCTTAAACCCTTCAAAAACTTTCACCACCACCAAAAAATCCCCGCAGCACCACTCGCTCCGGTGGCCTAAAATGCCTTGAGAACAGATCTGACCCTAGCTAGCCTTGACCCTCCTCAAAGGCTCAAACGGTCAGTTGACTCAGTTCTCCAAGACCTTGTTTCTTCTTTCCACACATGATCTGTCTCTTCATTATTTTTATTTTTAGAGGAATCTTCCGTTATTATTTTCAAGACAAAGAAATTTAAGCGGGGTGTGAGCGGTTATAATCTTTGCGAAAGTTTATCCAGATATTTAGCACGTAAGAACAAAAGGCTCTAATAACTTTCTGGAGGTCATTTCTGCCCTCATGTCACTTGTAACAATCTCTTTAGCTTTTCTCAGACAGGGGGGTTGCAATAGCATCTCTATTAAATTCAAATCAACCAACCCCACCTCTCTCAAACAATTCATATAAGACTATTCTCATCTTTCCAGTAGAGAGAGGAAGGTGTCTAGGGTTTTGTCTAAGAGAGAAAAGAGAGAGCGAAATACGCAGAGCTGCCGGAAAAATGTTTCTGGTGAGTAATTGTTACAAGTACATGAACAGAAAGTGGTTGGTGTAAGGTTTCAGTCATCTCTTTTCAGCTAATCATTTCATATACGGGTCCGTTCAGTTTTCATTGTCCTTATCCAGTGGTTAAGGACTTCGACCATTTTGGTTTTCTTCATTTTTCTATACATGTATTTTTATTTTGTGATTTCTCATGAGGTTTAAGGAATGAATCACAAGAAAAATCCTTCTTGGTTGAAACGCTAAGTCTGTTTAGAGAGAGAGAGAGAGAGAGAGAGGTGGGGGTAGGGTGCTAACTTGAATATATGTATATACATGGTTTACAGCTTGTATATTATCTTGTACATTTATTTCAAGTTCCACAGTGGAATACAGATCATTTTCCCTTTGAATTTGTCTCCCTACCCTTTATTTCATCCTATTCTGATTCATTTCTCCCACCTCTTTCTATTTTCTTTCTGTCCCAAATAAATCACTGTGCTAGCTACTTAACCCACTGTAAATGTTAATTCCAAACCTCTGCGGTGTTAAATTCTCCGTGCTTGGTCTGAGTTGTTTAGTATTACATGTTTATTAGAGCCCCAGCTGGTTTATGTAACTGACAGACTAAGACATCCATGTTTTTCTTGGCAGATTGACGTCATATATATATATTGCTAGCTTCAGCTTTGTGAATTGGTTTTTAGGGATTTGGTAGAAATGTTTCAGCCAAGCATGTTCGACAGCCACCATATGAGTATGCTGGACATGTCGACCCTCAAAAGCTCTGAGAGTGATATGGGAAGGAGCCGGGATGATGATTTTGAGACAAAATCCGGCACTGAAACAACAGATGCTCCCTCTGGAGATGAACTAGATCCCTCCCAACCTCGCCCCAAAAGGAAACGCTACCACCGCCACACACAGCGCCAAATCCAGGAAATGGAGGCGTAAGAGATTCCTTCTCTTTAGGGGTTTTGTTTGAACTTTGGTAATTAGGGTGTTTGATCTTGATCATTTGTTTCTGGTGATTAGATTCTTCAAGGAGTGTCCGCACCCAGATGACAAGCAGAGAAAGGAGCTGAGCCGTGACCTAGGGTTAGAGCCTTTGCAAGTCAAATTCTGGTTTCAAAATAAGAGAACCCAAATGAAGGTAACTCCCCGAAATTAATTTAGACTCTTTCTAAAAGTCATTTACTTCCAAATTAATGGTCTTATGAACCCACTTCTAGTTAATTCTGTGTTCAGGCATTATCGCTATTATCTTTTGACTTTGTAGTAATTAAGTAATTGATGCAACCTCTACACAGATTAAGCTCCAATAATATAGCTTTTGATTATTTTGTGATATATCAATTTTGACACGGATGATGACTAATACTCTTACCCCCACTTATGTGTTCATGATAGGCTCAACACGAACGGCATGAGAATTCGATTTTGAAAAACGAAAATGACAAGCTTCGTGCTGAGAACAATCGATACAAGGAAGCCCTCAGCAATGCCACATGCCCCAACTGTGGAGGTCCGGCTGCTCTTGGTGAGATGTCCTTTGATGAGCAACATTTGAGGATCGAAAATGCTCGTTTACGTGAAGAGGTAGGCCATCATTGTTACAAATCAAACAAAGTCAACAATTTTCAGCCTACATTCTAACAAAATAAGCTTTTGAAAGTAGCTGTAATTATACTAACAAATTTTTTTTTATGTATGTATGTATGTATGTTCATGAATTTTGTGATTGCTTGATGCAGATTGATAGGATATCTTCAATTGCCGCCAAATACGTTGGCAAGCCTATGGCCTACATTCTAACAAAATAAGCTTTTGAGAGTAGCTGTAATTATACTAACAAATTTTTTTTTATGTATGTCTGTACGTATGTTCATGAATTTTGTGATTGCTTGATGCAGATTGATAGGATATCTTCAATTGCCGCCAAATACGTTGGCAAGCCTATGTCAAGCTCATTCTCTCACCTTTCATCTTCTCAAGGGCCTTCCCGCTCCCTTGATCTCGCGGTTGGCAGTTTTGGGGCTTCACAGTCTGGTTATGTAGGAGAAATGTATGGATCTGGTGACCTTCTCAGATCAGTTTCAGTGCCTACTGATGCTGACAAGCCCTTGATTGTTGAGCTTGCTGTGGCAGCCATGGAAGAACTCATTAGAATGGCTCAGGCTGGAGACCCTTTATGGGTTCCTGCTCATGACAACAGCTCATCAACTCATCATGATATTCTAAATGAAGACGAATACTTGAGGACGTTTCCTAGGGGTATTGGCCCTAAACCATTGGGCTTAAAATCTGAAGCTTCAAGAGAATCAGCATTGGTCATCATGAATCACGTTAACCTTGTTGAGATTCTTATGGATGTGGTAATTATATCAGTTCTTTTTTCTTAATCTTATACTTTAAATTAATTAAACTAGTCTCTGAATTTGTCATGTGTTTCAGAACCAATGGTCTACTGTGCTCTGTGGTATTGTTTCAAGAGCTATGACCCTTGACATCCTATCAACCGGAGTAGCTGGAAACTACAACGGAGCCTTGCAAGTGGTATGAACAAAATGTCTCTAAATTTGAAATGGATCATTTCTGTAATTTGCATAGCCTCCTCAAAACATACATATATAATACTCTAATACTATTTTTTTCCTTTATTTTGTTCAAGATGTCAGCTGAGTTCCAAGTTCCCTCACCGCTTGTTCCAACTCGTGAGAACTACTTTGTAAGGTACTGTAAGCAGCATACTGATGGAACTTGGGCAGTGGTTGATGTTTCCTTGGATAATTTACGCCCAAGTTCAATTTCAAGAAGTCGTAGAAGGCCATCCGGTTGCTTAATCCAAGAATTGCCTAATGGTTACTCCAAGGTAATGTTAATTTCACCCTTACTAAACCAGTTGTAGTCCATGTTTTACAATTATTCATTTTCTTAACTAATGGAAATGTACTCAATCATGGTTAAATATATGTGGTTTTGATTTAGGTTGTATGGGTGGAACACGTAGAAGTGGATGATAGAGCTGTTCACAACATTTACAGACCACTAGTAAACTCTGGTCTTGCATTTGGAGCCAAGCGTTGGGTTGCTACACTCGATAGACAATGTGAACGTCTTGCAAGTTCATTGGCCAACAATATTCCGGCTGGAGATCTCTGTGGTACATGACATTTATAAATTAATTTCAATTTGGTAAATTGTCATCAATACATCCAACATGATCATACTGCTCCCCTAACTTGATCATTTCTGTGATGTTAATAGTCATAACTAGTGCAGAAGGGAGGAAAAGTATGTTGAAGCTCGCGCAGAGGATGGTGTTGAGCTTTTGCACTGGCGTTGGTGCTTCTACGGCACACGCGTGGACGACATTGTCAGCAACAGGCTCTGATGATGTGAGGGTCATGACCAGGAAAAGCATGGATGATCCTGGCAGGCCTCCTGGCATTGTTCTAAGTGCTGCAACTTCCTTCTGGCTTCCAGTTCCTCCCAAGAGAGTCTTTGATTTCCTTCGAGATGAGAATTCTCGGAGTGAGGTACATAAGTAGACACCTTAACCTAATTTCTGCATTTTAAACATGAGGGTCTGCATTGCTCATATGTATGCACATGTAATGTGTGATTGTCATTATAATTTTTCAGTGGGATATCCTTTCAAATGGTGGCCTAGTGCAAGAGATGGCACACATAGCGAACGGTCGTGATCCTGGTAACTGTGTCTCCTTATTGCGTGTAAATGTAAGTTTTAAGCTATTTCTATCAAAAAGTAGTGTTAGAGGGGGTATATGTTAAACCACATTAGTGAACCATGCACACAACAATATTGTGCATTCACTGATGTGGTCTAAAATATACTGTCTTGTATGTGGCCTGTGACTATAGTTACTCAGTAATGTGGAAACTCAAATTGGTGTTGTAGAGTGCAAATTCTAGTCAAAGCAACATGCTGATACTCCAGGAGAGCTGCACAGATTCAACAGGGTCGTATGTGATATATGCTCCAGTCGATATTGTTGCCATGAATGTCGTGTTGAGTGGGGGTGACCCTGATTATGTTGCACTTCTGCCATCGGGTTTTGCTATCCTACCTGATGGGCCTCCTGCCGGAGGAGCTGGAGGAATTCTTGATGTTGGTTCTGGTGGATCTCTACTGACAGTAGCATTTCAGATCCTAGTTGATTCAGTTCCTACTGCAAAACTCTCGCTTGGATCTGTGGCCACTGTTAACAATCTGATTAAGTGCACTGTTGAGCGGATTAGAGCTGCGGTCACATGTGATCAGAACCCATGATCCTGGAATTTCCTTACATAAGGTGAGCTCAATAGCAATTGTATCTTTGATATATTGCCCTGGAAATTTTCTTTTCCCTTTCTCTAACAATATCATGTCTTTTTTTTTTTTTTTCAATTGCAGTGGGAAAGGGAAGAAGGAAACAAGAATGATGTGGTTTACTGAGTAATTGAGGACTAATTAGGGAAGAGTCAAGAACGCACCTTAAAATATCCTTGTTGGTTGGTGTTTTGTTGAGGCATAGAATGCAAAGCCAAGAAGCGATTCACCACCGCACAAGGTAGTGGGTTCGGGTATTGACTTCCCCTAATAAAAAGATCAAAGTGAACTCAGGCCTTAGTGTGGTTAATTGTTAATTACAAAGTTAGAATAACTATGTTCCGCTACTGTTTTTGTCGTAGGTCCTAATTAGGGTTAGGGTTGGGATTTTAGGGTTTACTTTTGTTCCTAGGGTGGTAATTTCATAACTGTATGTAAGATCGAAGCCTAGGGTGGTAATTCCATAGCTGCATTCCATCTAGTGTTTCTGCTCCAAGAGGTGTTGGCTCGACTTTTGAAAGTAAAGAATTATGGTTTATGCAATTTCAGATTAATGTTAGTTGCTTTCAGAATGATTTTTGCTTCTGTGTATGTTGGGTTTATGAAAGAGACACCTATCATCCCCACTGATCCTTAATTAACTACGTGATCATATATGGTTGCCTACTGAAATACTCTATATGATAATGTACTCTAATAAGGCTAATACTTGGTGCTCCTCCTCCATCGATCATTTAACTCAATTTGTTGTTTTTTTTTTTTTTTTTTTTT
>BDJD01010197.1:6567-32260 GCA_002564525.1 Rosa multiflora
TCTCTCTCTCTCTCTCTCTCTCTCTCTCTCTCTCTCTCTCTCTCTCTCTCTCTCTCTCAGAAAACCACCAGGCGATGAATGCATTGACAGTGACGAGGACTTGAAGAGGAGCAAGCAGATGGTAACTTATAGCTCCCATAATTCATTCCTGTTTAAGGAACAGAGATTTGAGAGAGAGTTGTAGTCATATTATTGAGAATAGGAGCCCTATATATAGGGATTACAAAGTACATATTCTAATGTTACAAGGAATACTAATCCGATTAGGATTAGGAATTCTAGAACTTTCTCTCCTATTACTACTCCTAGTTTGATTAGGCACACCAAAACTGATTTTCCTTCAACACTCCCCCTTGTGCCGCTCAAACTTGGTGATGACGCTTCATCAGTTGCCTCATTAAAAACCTTGCTCGAGTGAAAAACCCTGTGGGACTGTCACGCCCCGAATTTAATCGCAAGTCCATTTCACCCGATTAAGGTTTTCTGTAGTTCATACCGAAAACAATCAACCATCAAATCTCCATCTTTACTAACTGTAGTAATCGACAAAGCTATGGCACTATGTATGAAAATACATCCCAATAGCCACTAAATCAATTCAACACTACGACATTCTTTCGCAATCCACATTTCTCAAAATTTCAACACAACAATTGCCTCAAGCAACACACACCCAAATCACCACGTGGTATTGCACAAAAAGCTATTTTCACACTAATCGTCACCCTGTACTGACATACAAGTACATGTGACCACTCTCACAAGACAATATGTAGAAAAACAACGCTTCACTAAATCAAGAATTTAAAGACAATTAATAATTAGACACCTCCACAACGTCTTCTTATTCAAAATGGGCCACTTGGGCCAAAGAAACCGAACCAACTACATTTCGAACCGGCCCAAACCAAATTGGGCTGAAAACTCGGCCCACTAACCTTCTACTCGGCTTGGCTCGGCTCGGCTACAGTATGAAGCTCTACATACTGTACGTATACTGTACTGACCGTATATACATCCGTATATCGAGCATATACGAGATCCAAAAAAATATCTTTGTAAGAGGTAAGGTTCGAACTCCAGACCTCCTACACCAAGGTTTTGCTCCCAACCACTGAAGCAAGAGCTGCTTCCAATAATAAATGCACTCGTATTATATTTATTAAGTCATAAGCGACATAAATAAATAAAAGAGGAGGCAAGGTTCGAAACCCTAACCTGTTGTACGAAAACTCTGCTCCCAACCACTGGAGCACAAGCTGTCCTTATTATAAAGCGTACAATTGTTATACTTATTATGTCAATACAAACATAATAAAAATAAACGAGAGGCGAGGTTCGAACCTCGGACCTCATGTACACGAATTCCACACTCAACCACTCAAACACGAGCTGCTCACGTTATTATCCATACCAATCCTTCTATTTAAACTCAACCGTTTCGGCAATCTGGCCCAAAATACCCAAAACTGTTGCAGAAATCAAGCCCATGAATTTCGCCAAAACTATTTCAGAAACTCGGCCCATCGGGCCTCCACCCACAGCTATAATGAGGGCCTTGATCCGAGACAAGCCCAAGTACGGCCCACCTGCCGCGGCTTATCCCTTCCGTGAATTACGGAAATCAGATCTACTTTCGGCTAAAGCTGTCTGCCACAGCGCCTCGAGATTCGTCCGGTCCCCTTACGCGCTCTCCATGCGCCAACATCTTTTCCGTGTTTTCGGGCAACTTTAATCCAACGCGTAGATTGAATCTCAGAGATCGTCCATCCAACGGTGGAGATCTGCTCACCTTGCTCTATAAATATGTGCATTATGAGGAAGCGACTGTTCACTCCAAAGGAAAAGAAAATTTCTTCCGAGTTCTAGCCATTCTCTCTCAAACTCTTCAGCCTTTCTCTTCTCAAATCCCCAGTCTTTCCTCACCAATCTTCAATCCTTCTCTCTCAGATCTTTTCTTCCATCTGTAAGATTCAATCCCTTCCTTCATCTGAGAATTTGAGATCTCCAATACACTTCATCAACTTCAATCCTTTTAACAACAATTTCCCTTAAACACTCGACAACTTCGTTTCTTCAATTTTCACTTTCTCTCAACTCATCACCATGGAACCACGAACTCTGCAACTAATGGAGCTTCAAACCCAGCAACAAATGGAACTACAAGCCCAGCAACCAACCGAGGAGGGAGGAAGCACCCAAGCAGCCGGGAGTAGTGCTAACACGCCTATCAGGCCGACTACTAACCGGTGGACTCCCACACCAGCTCAACTAAGAATCCTTCAGGGGCTCTACTATGACAAGGGTCACAAGTACCCAACTCCAGAACAGATTCAAGAGATCTGTCTTCATCTGAAACCGTATGGGCAGATCGAGGACAAGAACGTCTTCTTTTGGTTTCAGAACCTCAAGGCTCGTGAGAGGCAGAAGTTGAAGGAATTTTGGAACGTTCGGGTTGGTGGATCTCTCGATCTCAATTTTGGATCCACAAGTTCCACTGATGATGGTAGGTCCATTGATCTCAACTTTGGTTCTACTGGCTCTACTGGTGATCATAGATCAATCGATCTAACCCTTGGGTCATGCGTCGGCTATGGTGTTGACCCATATTCCTCCTCACCCTTCAACGCTAAAACCAATACTACCTATTTTGGCACAACAGGAGGACAATCATTCATGGAACAACGAGGAGGAGATCACCAGGAGGTCGAGACTCTTCCCCTGTTCCCCGTGCACGGTGAAGACGTCCTTGGTAACCCGAAGATTACATCCGAGGAAGGTAGCGCATTTGGTTACTATTCTGGTGGCTCAGGCGGTTATAACAGTGGCTCTCCCGTTTCTCTTGAGCTCAGCCTCAACCCATCCAGAGCTGCCGACTTGGCTTAGCATAGTGTAGCTTCCCTTTTTTTTTTTTTTGTAAACTAACTAAATTAATAAGATTGAATGTATGTGGTAGTCTTTCCTTTAAACAACCAACAACGACACCAAGGGTCGAACCTTGGTCACCCATTGCTCTTTCAAGGCCTTAGCTGACTCTGCTGCACACATCATTCATAATAATGTAATACAAACAATCATTCAACCTAACAATCAGTTAAGTCACACAGAGGTCTAGCTAGCATCATTTGAGTCAAACCAAACACAACAATATCGTCGCTAGAATTAGGGATTTATAAAGCTAAACACTTCCTGAGTTAGCTGGGAAAAACCCACATCCTTAGAGTTGCTCTTACTAATCTTATAAGATCTCAACCATTTCCTCTATTAATTTCTCCATCAAACTTACCACAATTCAAACCCTATGATTTCACGATTCAGAATCCGAATCAAACTCCATATCGCATAGTAATTCACTCGAACCACTATGGATACCCAACCATGTCACTAGAATCAATACCCAAAATTGCATTTAACCAATTCTCCTAAAATCCATAACCACAGAAACACACTCTCGTCTAATATCATTTACAGAGAGTTGATTCTAAATCTCTCCATTAATTACCGACCAAGATCAACTCCATTGCAAAACTTTAAGTGTCCCGCCCACTTAAACTTAAAACACAAAACAACTTCAAATTCACTTCAGTCCACCTCCATACTACGATCCAAAACTTAAGAAAATTAGTTCACAAAATCAATTTCCTTTACTTAAATAAAACTATGCCCACAAGTCATAGTCAAGTCAACAGACCAAGGTGTCCAACGGAGAATTTCCAATCCAGTTGTCTTTGTGAATCACAAAATATCACTAAAAAATGATGCACGTAACATCAGCCACGTATATAAAACACGTTCCTCGAACTCGATTCAAATTTAGAATCACTAAAACTACCACTAGTCCCACTTCGAATAAACCTTATGATTATAGGTACTCGGAGACAACACAAAAATATTGTCTCCGTCACTCAAACAAAACCTCAAACTTTGGTTTCCGCACCTAAATCCCTGCCTCAACAAACACTTGTTGGCAAAAAGGAAAAGACACCCACAACATTTTCCTTGAATCACACTTCATAGCACAACTCAAAACTGTAGAATAGGTTTACTCTACCATCACTAGGGATAGGCGCAAGATAGTTAACCAAACGAATACTCAAAGAAAGTCCAAGGAGGCTAGTGTACAAAAGGCATAGCACTAGAAGAAACCAACTAGCTTGTACCTTACCCACTTGAAGAATACCACAACAATCTCGTTCCTAACCACAACACTACTCACAAACTCCTCATGAGTCAAGAATCTATTCAAAAACATCTGTATGTCCAACTTAAAAAGGCAAAATTTCTATCAATATATACTCGTATCCACACTAGGTACGTGCATAGGTCCACATCATGCCTTTAACCCAACACTTTAACATCCAAAAGAACCTCACTTCTTAAAACAAATCTCATTAACTCAACAGAGTTGAATCCGGAGATCTCCATTCCTCAAAGATTATAACTCGCGGCAACTGTACTTATTCTAATACGAACCTACAAGACAACTTTACGGTCCTAAGTACAACTCCCTTCTAATATCTATCACTTAAGAAGTAAAGTATGCTTGGCTAATACAAGTATAACACTTAAAACACAGTATAAGTCTAATACAAGTCCATATTAACCAAGTCAATACTACAGGGAAGGTATTCACGTTCCTAAAACGACCTATCGGCCTAAACAATTCCCAACTCCCAACATTCACGCATACCCAATGACTTAGCCAATACCGAAGAGCACACGATGGGGATCCGCTGCAGACGGGCCATCACTCGGAAGGTATTAACACATCACCGAACATGCACCTTACGCTCTGATACCAAACTGTGAGGTTGATACGAACCTGTGGATGAAGTTTGAGAAGGTCTCGTGATCGGTAGCTCAAGCCACCATGATTGGAATCCAATTCGAGGCTGGACGAACCAGTCTCTTCGCCGCCATTTTCCGGCCGTGCCGTGACCCAAGACCGCCGCAGGTAGCTTCGCAAGGCTGAGACGAAGCCACTGAAGGTTGTTTGGCCCCAAATGATGGTCGGTGGAGGAAGGAAAAGAACAGAGAGTTCTTGCTTTGTTTTGTGTCTTCGGACGAGAGAGAGAGAGAGAGAGAGACCTGAACAACTTTCTAGAAGGGATCGAGGCCTGAGGTTGAAGTTTTTACGTTGAAAACTCACGACCGCCGGATTCTGGAATTTTTCCGGCCACCGAAACCTTCAATCAGGTATATCTCGAGTTGTAGAGCTTTGTTTTGATTGATTCTTGAACCTGTGAGTTCGCCTTGATGTTCTTAACAACTCTCCAGAAGGAATCGAGGCCTGAAAGTGAAGTTTTTACGTCGAAATCAAGCTCGCCGGATTCTGCGTTTTTCGTCGGATTCTGGAAAATTTCCGGCCACCCGACTGTTTTAGGTAATTTCGACCCCTTCCGGTCATTTTCAGACTTCATGCTAGTTAGGAAAATTGTTGGGTTTGATGAGATGAAGAGGAGCAGCCTGGCCCCGACACCATTGGCGGTGGTCGGCGGCGGCTCTGACCCTAACTCCGGCGGCCCTTTCCGGCCACCTCCGGGGGGCAAAAATGTGATTTCTTTACATTTTTAGATTCTACATTTCAATACGATCATTTTGATATATTATACGCAATTTTTGGATATCGTATGATTTAGTTATGAATTTAACGATTTCGATCGATTTCGATCGTTCGATTTGTGATCTGTGAAGATGAGACCGTCGGATGGACTTGTAATTTTAATATGTTGGTCGTATGACTGTCCCGATGACTTTGTGTGGTCACGGGAGAAGATCCGACCGTTAGATCTTCGTATAATTGTGAAATGGTGTTTTGGAAGGCGATTCGTGAGAATCCAACCGTCGGATTTTCATATAAATCTGTGGAGACGTTATTAAAGGCGATTCAGGAAGATCTGACCGTTGGATCTTCATGATAATCGGATCTGACCGTTGGATCATCTTTATTTTTGGATCTGACCGTTGGATCATAGTATAAATTCGATCTGACCGTTGGATCGTCGTATAAATTCGATCTGACCGTTGGATCGTCGTATAAATTCGATCTGACCTTTGGATCATCGTATAAATTCTATCTGACCGTTGGATCGTCGTATAAATTCGATCCGACCATCAGATTTTCATTTATCTTATTTTTGTGAGTTGATGGCTAAATTCAAGTCACTTATGATTAGGTGATTGACGGTTTTTACTTACGCGAGCGAGTTTGGTGTGATTGTGTTATATTGAAGACGCAACGGGAGTATCGAGGTGAGTAAACCGCACATGGTTCATTCACGAACTGGAGTTCTAAATATTTATATTTAATTTTATAATATTTATAGTTGTTAACACATGTGCGAATGACTTTATACATATTTTATTATTGATAAAATATACGTGTTATTGGTTTGTGTAGAGGAAATTATATATTGAGTGAGGTGTTGAGTTTATTGTTTGAGAAACAATGAATTGTTGATTGGTTGAGATATATTGATTTGTGGAAATCAATAGGTCACAGGGGTGATCATGGCATCTGTTAGTGAACCACGCTCTTGTACCGAGTTGGTGGTTACTAATAGCATTAAATCGTGAACCACGCTCTCGCGCCGAGTTGGTGGTTGCGATCAATTAGAGCTCTAGTCTGTCTGCCAAATGTTGAGTGACCTTATGAGAGAAATTGAGAGTAACTCATAAGTATCTATATATATATATATATATATATATATATATGAGAGTGAGAAAGTGACGTGGTTTTGTGGTGATCTTATGAGGGAAATTGAGAGTAACTCATAAGTGTATATATATATATATATATATATATATATGAGAGTGAGAAAGTGACGTGGTTTTGTGATTGTGATATTATTACAATTTCATTTGCTTGAGTTGGAATTGTTATTAAATTTGTGCAATCCTTTCGTTTACTCATACGGGCTGTCAAGCTCACCGGGTTTGTGTTGTTGCAATCCCGGTACACTATTCAAATTGTGTAGCGGGAAATCCTACAGGTCAGGAGAATCGAGAAGGTGATCAGGCTGCTTAAAGTAGTGGTATTTGAGTTACAGCATTATTGTGAGTTTCGTTATGTTCATTTCGAACTTATCAATTTGGAAATTGTGATAGTGTGCTGTAATAAGAAATTGAGGAGTTGGGTAATGTACTTGTAATACCCCGAAAAATCCAAATTATTTTCCGAGGACATTTTAGAATGATTTCGTGGTCATGGGAGATTGTACGAAGCTTGGAGAAGTGTGGAATTAATTCGAACGATTTTATTTCCAAAACGTACGTTAATTAGGGGCACGCGAATTTGGGAAAACTTCCTTCATGAAAGTTGTAGAGCTCATCGATACGATCGCGTGCATATGTGGACCACAAAAATCGGAGTTCGTATGAATTAGTTATGATTTTTCGAAAAAGTTTCCAGTTTTGTATAAAGCTTCCATTTTTGGAAATTTCCAAAAATAATTTTCATTTTTTTCCCTTTTGGGAAACCCGGCTTCTCTCTCTTCCTCCCGCGTCCGAGCCTCCGTTCGGCCACCAAATTTTCGCCGGCTTCGTTCTTGCTCCACAGACCACCAAATCACTCCAAACTTCTTCCATCGTGTTCGCCTCTTCCTTGATCAGCCGTCTGTGGCAACCTTGCACGGCGTCGAGTCCTGTAGCGGCGGCAGCAAGCTTGTTTCGGTTTGAGTTCGATTTTAGTCAACGCCGGTTTTCTCCTAGATCCGGCCACCAAAACTTCCGATACTTAGCTCCATGAACTTGTCTCAACCTGCGAATCATAATACTAGAAGGATCGCACCTTGAGTGACCGGTTTCACGTTCGTCGGAGCTCGACCGGTTTTCGATCCGAAAACAAAACCTTTCGATGGTGATATCTCGAGTTTTAGTGCATCGTTTTGATTGATTCTTGAACCAGTGAGTTCACCTCGATGTTATTAACAACTCTCTATAAGGAATTGAAGCCTGAAATTGAAGTTTTTACTTCGAAATCTTGGCTCGCCGGTTTCTGCATTTCTTCGCCGGTTTCTGGAAATTTTCCGGCCACCTTCAACAGTTCTAGGTAATTTTCGACCACTTCCGTTCATTTTCAGACTTCATGCTAGTTATGAAAATTGTTGGGCTTGATGAGATGAAGAGGAGCAGTCTGACCCCGACACCATTGGCGGTGGTCGGCGGCGGCTCTGTCCAAACTCCGGCGGCCCTTTTGCGGCCACCTCCGGTGGTCAAAAATGTGATTTCTTTACATTTTTACATTCTACATTTCAATACAATCATTTCGATATATTATACGCATTTTTTGGATATCGTATGATTTAGTTATGAATTTTTACGGTTTCGATCGATTTCGATAATCCAATTAATGTTTTTTGAAGATCGGACTCTCCAATGGACTTGTAGTTTTGATATGTTGATCGTATGACTGTCCCGATAACCTTGTGTGGTCACGGGCGAAGATCCGACCGTTGGATCTTCGTATAATTGTGAATTAGTATTTCGTAGTGCGTTTCGTGAGAATCCGACCGTCGGATTTTCATGAAATTTTGTGGAGACGCTTATAGGGAAGATTCAGGACGATCCGACCGTTGGATCTTCGTGATAATTTTGGAGGATGATCCTAAGGGCGATCCGTGAGGATCCGACCGTTGGATCATCATATAATTTCGATCTGACCGTTGGATCGTCGTTTAATTTTGTTTATGAGATATGGGCCAAGTTATGATCATGTTTGACTAGGTGATTGATGGTCTTCCTTGGTGAGCGGTTTTGGTGTGTATTGTGAAAGTGAAGACGCAGCGGGATTAGAGGTGAGTAAACCTCACGTGGTTCATATTACGAACCGATTATTTAATTTCTTCCTTTTGTCGTAAATGTGTGAAAAATATTTATGGAATAAATATTTGTTTTTAATCATATGGACTTGATCAGCTACGGTCCATAGGTAAGTAAAATGATTTTATTTATACAAAATGAATTTCACGATTTTTATGCTTGAATTATAGTTGGTATTAGTGATTATCCCTGAGCGGATGATTACGTATATATATATATTTACGTGGATATATATATGGAACGGTGTGACATTGAGGTGTGTGTGGAATTACGATATTTGGTTGTGATATGATATTGTCTTGGAAATTGCCATGATTATTTATGAAAATGTTAATCGATAAATGTGTGTGATAATCATGTTGACCTTCTGAGTTGATTAGAGAATAGAAATGTAGTGCTCTGAGGACGGGAGAGTCCGAAGAACGCCGGTTAAATAATAACCGAGATGTAGTGCTCTGAGGACGGAGAGTCCGAAGAACGCCGGTTAAATAATAACCGAGATGTAGTGCTCTGAGGACGGAAGAGTCCGAAGAACGCCGGTTAAACAATAACCGAGATGTAGTGCTCTGAGGACGGAGAGTCCGAAGAACGCCGGTTAAATAATAACCGAGATGACAGATAACGATGTTGTTAGAAATCTAACGTGTCATTAGTGGGGTCCAAACAATTGGAATGGACTAAAGTGGGGATATTGTGGTTAGAGGATTGTGGAAATGTATTCGTTGTGGATTTTCTGTGTTTTGTTTGATGTTTCCTCACAGATGTTTTGATTGTTGGTTACTTATTTGAGATAAAATAAATATGAATTAAAATCAACATTTCCTTCTTGTTTACTCATACGAGCTGTAAAGCTTACCGGGTTTGGTGTTGTTGCAATCCCGGAACACTATTCAAATTGTGTAGCGGGTAATCCTACAGGCCAGGAGAATCGAGAAGGTGATCAGGCTGCTTAGAGTAGTGAGATTGGAGTTACAGCTTTATTGTGAGGTTGTTATGCTCATTGAGCTTACATTTAAATTTGGTGAGAGTGTGTTGTAATATTAAATTCTTGAGGAATTGGTTTATGTATTAGTGAGTGAGGCTAGGTGTGCTTATCTCTGAGAAAAAAATTCAGAACGTTTATTTGATTAAGTTGTTTATTTCATGTTTCGGATTTGAATTTATTATTCAAAATTCGGGGCGTGACAGTAATATTGAGTGGTGTGAGGTGTGTTACTCTGAAAGAAAAATTTAGATTGGTATTTGTAGTTGATTTTTCATGTTTCGGATTTTGAATTAGTTATTCAAAATTCGGGGCGTGACAGGGACAAAAACACGCTCGAGGAGGAGAAAAAGAGTACAACACGTCCTCTATTCTTCGAGATCGAACATGTAGACATCATAACTCCCCCTGATGCCGATATCTCCCCCTGATTGCTACAATCGTGGGAGTTCGGATAACTTTCTCAATCCGATGCTCTTCACATTTTTCTCGAAGGTGGATTTAGGTAACGACTTATTAAATAACTCCGCTACATTATCCTCAGATCGGATTTGATTCACTTCAATCTTTAGAAGTGATTGTTGTTGCTGATTATAGAAGAACTTAGGCAATATATGCTTGATGTTGCCGCCTTTGATGAAACCTAACTTCATTTGCTCAATACAAGCTGCATTATCCTCATAAATGCATGTAGGTTCATCCGTGGTAGACTTCAAACCACAACTTCCTTGAATATGTCTAATTACATACCTTAGCCATATACATTCACGCACGGCTTCATGTAGAGCAATAATCTCTGCATGATTCGAGGAAGTAGCAACAAGGGTCTGTTTCGTAGACCTACAAGATATCGCAGTGCTTCCCATGGTAAAGACATAACCTATTTGGGAACGACCTTTGTGAGGGTCAGAGAGATACCTTACATCAGCAAAACCTATCAAAACATCATTGTCGCTTTGATGGAGGGGGATAAGGTGAGGCCGGCCACCCTTGGTGGTGGTGGCAGCGTTGGCGACAATATGGCGGGCCAATTTGTCATAGTGGACGGTGGCTCCATGCCTAATGGGGTCCGATCCCATTCTTCCGTTATTCCTCTTCTCTCTGTAGGGATAAAATAGGCCCATATCAATCTTACCTCTTAGGTATAGAAGGATTGTCTTTACACCAATCCAATGGCGGCGTGTTGGCGCAGAGCTATAAGCTAACAAGTTCACTGCGAATAAGATGTCTGGTCTTATGCATTGAGCTAAGTACAATAATGTGCCTATTGCACTAAAATAGGGCACTTCGGCCTCTAATGGTTCTTCGTCCTCATCCATTGGACGAAACGGATCTTTTTCGGGCTCAAGACTACGATTGATCATGGGAGTACTCACAGGCTTTGCTTTATCTTCATTAAAGCGCCTTAAGATTTTCTGAGTATATGCAGACTGATGGATCAAAATTCCATCACTACGGTGCTCGAGTTCTAAACCGAGACAAAACCGTGTTTTCCCAAAATCTTTCATCTCAAATTCGGATTTCAAGTATTTAGGAGTTTCCTTTAATTCTTCTAGAGTTCCAATTAGGTTCATGTCATCGACATAAACTGCTACGATTGCAAATCCGGAACTTGTTCTTTTAATGAACACGCATGGGCATATTTCATTATTAATATATCCCTTCCCAATCAAGTAGTCACTTAGATGGTTATACCACATCCGTCCAGATTGTTTTAATCCATATAGTGAGCGTTTTAATCTTATTGAAAACGCGTCCCGTGGTTTAGAGCCACTTGATTTGGGTAATTGAAGTCTATCTGGGACCTTCATATATATCTCTGAATCTAGATCCCCATAGAGATATGTTGTAACCACATCCATAAGATGCATGTCAAGTTTTTCGGAAAACTGCCAAACTGACAAGGTAGCGGAACGTTATAACATTCATTACGGGAGAGTATGTCTCCTCGTAGTCGATTCCAGGGTATTGTGAGAAACCTTGCGCCACAAGGCGGACTTTATATCTAACCATCTTATTTTTCTCATTACGCTTTCTAACAAAGACCCATTTATGGCCAACATGTTTTACATCTGGGGGTGTCTGCTTTATAGGCCCAAAAACCTGTCTCATTGCTAGTGAATCTAATTCAGCCTGGATTGACAGGACCCGCCCCTGATTTCACCAAGAAATCTGAGGTGGCCCTGCTGGACCTACCTTAGAGATAACTCTATCGAGAATTGGCCGAGTCACCCCTAAAGTGGACTACCCAAAACATTAACTCACAATATATCAGAGCCAAACGAAGAAGTGCAGAAGCCATGTATGCCCGACCTCAACTAATAGCGCCTGCAAACTAGGTATTAGAAACCGAAAGGCCCAGGGGAAAGTAGATGAAAAACGTTACTGTGAGTGGACAAAAAATAAACAATTTAAAAGAAAAAGGATTTCATACTTTCCCACATTTATTCCTTTAAAAACTCGATGCATGCAACAATTAGAAAAACACATTTAGCTTTAAATTCAAGGATTTCAAAACGATAAACCGACTAGCCTCGCTAGTCAAAACGTACGAAAAATATATCGTAAAACCACAGTAATCCTTGGATAGTAACTTTAGTAACTATAGAAACTTACCACATGAATAGTAACTTTAGTATTTCGCTTATAACTTTCGCATACGAACTCCTATTTTTACGTACCACATATGCACTCGGTTTAACGTCCTCTACAACTTTCATGAAGAACATTTTCTCAAATTTTGACCCGAACAAAAAGTCAACTTTTAGGGCTAATAAAAGTACTGAAACGACAGTAAAAGTGAAAGTAAAGATCGTTTACCGTCCAAATGACTAGTAAACGGATAAATTGAGATACAGGACGTTACATGGATCGCATCTTTCCATTTAGGCCAATCCGCTCTTCGTTGATATTCTTCGACAGAGCAAGGTTCGATATCATCATATTCTATAATTCCTTTTGCAACATGATATGCAAATGCATCATCAATTGCCATCGAATTTCTATCTACCATCTCATGTAGACTAGTGTAATTCATGGAGATCTCTCTATTCTCTGGAGTTGGTTCTGACATTGGAGCGTCCCCCAATGATGTCTCTTGGACATAACCATAATCCGGAATATTCTCATGAGATGGATTATTCACTTCGAAGATTAATGGATTATTTTGTGCCAAACTCGCTTTCTTTCTTGGGCGAGAATCCATCGAACCTATGGGCCTCCCGTGCTTCCTGGCAGGAGCCGTGGGCCTAGCCACAACGTCACCATCACTGTGAGAGGGGACATTGGCGCCATGCTCAGGTGCTCTTGAGATGGCGTCATGTCATCTAATTTTACGGATATCAATACTTACAGGCACGTTTGCAGCAAGTATATGTGATCTCGTCACTTTAGCCATATCAGAAAACGCATCAGGCATTGATTATGCTACATTCTGAAGATCAAGAATTCTCCGCACTTCAAGTTCGGACTGTGCGGTTCGGGGATCAAGATGAGACAGAGTGGGGACAAACCACGACTTCCTATCGTTCCTGTTGAACATTGATGTTCTTACCGCCCCTAACGACGGAAAGACTGTCTCATCGAAGTGACAATCTACAAATCTTGCGGTAAAAAGATCTCCTGTCAAGGGTTCTAAGTGGCGGACAATCGTTGGAGAATCATATCCAACGTAAATGCCTAATCGTCATTGAGGACTCATTTTGGTGCTCTGTGGAGGCGCAATTGGTACATAAGCTGCACACCCAAATATGCGTAAGTGTGAGACGTTAGGCTCATATCTAGTCACCATCTGGGACACAGAAAAGGGTTGAGTGGCAATAGGCCTTAGACGAATAAGCACAGCGCATGCAATATTGCATAGCCCCAAGCAGAAATAGGGAGATTGGTGCGCATTACCAATGCCCTAGCTACCATTTGTAGTCGTTTGATGACGGCTTCTGCGAGACCATTTTGGGTGTGAACATAAGGAACTGGATGTTCAACTTCAATCCCAATGGACATGCAATAATCATCAAAAGTTTTTGATGTAAATTCCCCAACATTGTCTAACCTTATAGACTTAATAGGATGATCAGGGTGAGCCCTTAACTTAATAATTTGTGCTAGGAGTTCAGCAAATGTAGCGTTCCTTATGGACAATAGTATGACATCTGACCAGCGTGTCGATGCATCAACCAACACCATAAAATATCTAAATGGTCCACATGGTGGTTGAATAGGTCCACAAATATCACCTTGGATTCTTTGTAAGAGTGGTATAGTTTCTTTAGTGTCCTTTACATAGGATGGTCTCGATCCTAATTTTGCTAAAGAGCAGGCTTTGCAGAACGAAGGATGGGCTTTAGATACAACCAATAAAGATTTTGGTTGAGCCATAAAGTCACAGTGGACTTGAGAAGTAGAAATAGGAGTCAGGGGAGCAGAGGTGGCGTCAAAGCCACCCTTGGGCTGCAGGGGGTTGGAGGCGCCGTGAGGCACAGGTGCTCTTCCTTGATCCAAATTCTAAGTTTTACTTCTTTTCGTTCTTGAAAATGGATGTCTGTGTGAAGTCTTTAATATACGGATCATCATATCACGACCTAGATGTCCCAAACGGTCATGCCAAAGCCTATATGTGTCAGAATCCAATAAATCATTTCGCATAACATGATTGGATTGAATTATTCTAATAGTGGTTGCATACAACCCACTAGATCGACACATAAGTTTCTCTAATACTCGTTTATGTCCTTAGTCATTAGAGGTGATGCAAATGAACTCTTGTCCATTCTCACAATGTGTATCCACATGAAAACCATTGGCTCTTATAGCTTTGAAGTAATGAAGTTTGAAAAATATGTCTACGACATGAGATAAAATAAATCGATACTTTATTAATAATAGCCAATGATTACATCAAAGTTTCGTGATCATAATCTAATCCAAAATGAAAATCAAATCGTAGACAAATAGTAGTCATCCTATCCATTTGGTAACGCCAATCAAATATGACCAGGGAAGTAGAGAGAGATGTCGGTGGAGCGAAGCTCTCTTAATTACCACTAATCTCAATTACTTTCCTAGACATCATACTTAATGTGATGCACCACATAAGATAGAATTAATACAAAATGTCAGGCATATTGCCATTACATAATTCTTGGAAATTAAAAGACTATTCTAAATAAAAATCGGTGGCATTCTATCTTCATCGCCAGATTTAAAGTCTTTTATAGGTCGATATCTTGATTACCATTGATCAGGTACTCCATAAAATACCATGAAGAGGATGCTCTCTTGATTGAGGTGTATTGACACAATACATATGGTCCCTAGGACCAATGGCGTTGGAATAGTGCAATCATGGCCAAAAGTGGCGCCATGGTGTCCAACCCTATACCCTCAACGTCATGACTCCTATGGTCATGTTAGGGTTTTCTCAATCAATTTGTTCTTTTGTGTTTTTCCACAATCATGCATCAATAATATGATGCAGAGAGCCTCCAAACAATATTTCATAACTGTTTCAATGTTTTAGTGAAGCAGATATTATTCCATCGTGCTTCTATGTTCGGAAAGTTGTGAATGTTACTAAAACGTTCACTAGGCGCAACCCAAAGGTTGTTAGCATTATCCTCATTCATGTACTCAAACTGGAGAGCCATCTCCATGTGGCGCTTCATCAAGGTAAATGCCCTGGTATTATCTATCTCAGTTTGAGGGCCTTGTGTGGTTCCTTTAGAACAAAACTCTTGGATTGTAGGCAATAAATCAAGGGCAATTAGGTGGAGCTCAACAACATGAGCCCACAAGAAAATATCCGTGCCCGTAGAATCTAATGGAGTAAGATCGAGCTCGTTCAAGTCTGACATCCTGAAAAGGAAAGTAAGAAAGTATTAGTTTCGGGGCCAATGCTTCCACGAAAACTAATATAAGATTTCTGAGCCTTAATGCTACCAAGAAATCGATTTCCAAGAATATTTGGATTAGACCGAAACAATGATGTTTGAATGGTCAAAATTGATGCTCACAAACTTCTCTTAGTTCGTAGCTTACGAACACTCTTAGTTCATTAAATCGATGCTTACGGACGCTCCTAGTTCGAAGTCTTACGAACGCTCTTAGTTCGTTTATAGCGCGAATCCCCACGATTCCGCTTTCTCAAAAATCGAACCCACATTATAAGAAAGGTGGGATGAAGAAGAAGGGAGGTTGCAAGTCCCCGAAGAAAAAGAAGGAGAAAGTAAACACTACTAGAATAATGCTTATAGACATCACGTCATTTACATCGGTTAAGATTTCACCCGATGTAAAAAGTTATTCTAACATCAGTTTCTAAAAAACCGATTTCTATTTATATGTTTAACATCGGTTGGTACTGTTGACTGATGTCTATACTTTGGTTCAAAAAATTTTAAAATGGCGGAGAGACTAAGTTGAAAAATTTTGTATAGGCGGGGAACAAAAAATTAAACTTAGTCAGTTTCCCATTTTACCTGACCCACTGACCCATTTTCTCTGCTCTTCCCTGAAACTCCATATTTCTCTCTCTCTCTCTCTCTCTCTCTCTGCTCTTCCCCGAAACTATATATATATATATATATATATATATATATCTCTCTCTCTCTCTCTCTCTTCCTCGAAACCCTATCTCTTTCTCTCTCTCTCTCTCTACCTCATCCACTGACCCATTTTCTTTGTGGCTCATCTCGAAGGTGGACTGAACGGAACTATGTGACCTTACTTCTAGTCGTGGCTGGAGGACGTGCAGTCTACCGTTGACTCGTCGGAGGAAGGCGAAGAAGATGGTGGCTGCGTTGAGTCCACCTTGGTAGTCGGAGATCGATGACGGAGGAAAAAGTCTTCTAGATTCACTTTCTCTCTCCTCCATCTCTCTCTCTATGTGGAAAGGAGGTTGATTTTCTTTAATTTTGATTCTATGTAGTTTATGGGTTTCATTTTGGTTTCCCAATTTGTCGATTAAGTGTTATCCCTAGTTAATTTACTTATCTAGTTGTGCTTGGGTCTTTGTAGATACAAGAGTATGTTGAAGCTGAAACCTTCTTTAAATTCTGCAGGAAAGGGTCTCTTTTGAATCTTGATGAGATTACCTATGTCCAAAATGCTGTGAAGAGTTCGACAATTTGAGAGGGTTCGAAGCTCATTTCAACCAGATCGTTCTGTACATCCCAATTTCTGATCTTTAAAATGTTACCTTAAAGTGACATTACATTGATATGTTAAGTGGTGCTCAAGTTTCACTAGTTATTGGTAAAACCCTGCATGTGATTATGTGAATATCTACTTGCTTGTTTGTTTGAAAACAATCAAAGATATTAAAGTTTCTGCAGTAGCTCCTTGATCCTTGTTTATATTATCAAAAAATATTATGAGTGCAAGTGTTAAAACGGGGAGCTCAGACTGTGTCACAGAGATGTAGTTTGGAAATTAGTTCAAATGTACATGGCTAAACCTCTGTAATTTATTCTTGTCAGTATTGTTTCAGAAGAATTATACATTTACAGGTAGAATCTATATTTCATTGTTAACAGCATCTTAATACCATTGGTCATTAAAAAGTGGGTAATGTTTGCCCTGTTTTTTATGTGCAGCATCTCAGTGAGTAAAATTTTTTGAGGGTCTCAAATATTGGACCTCTTGGAGAATCGTTTGTTAAGAGAGAGAAATGGGAAGGTCAGATATGCTCACATGCCCAAGATTCTAATGTCTTGATGGCCTAAGTTGTAATTGTAATTATCAGATTCTACTGCAAACTATGCATCTTTTTATTTTTTGCATTGTAAAATATTTCTATTAGATGTTTGAACTTGTGTCCACAGTTTCTGATTGAAATGTGATTATTTGTATACTACATAGTGTGGAAATAGAAGTAAAACCAGCCAATAAAGTCTAGTCATTCATTAATATCTTTACTGATCTTGAAGCTAATTGCATTTTGCTTGTAGGGACTCTCTTCTGACCACAGTTTCAAGGTCAAGATGGTAGTGATGTTTATATGTCTTTTGTTGTTAGTGTGATATCAGCTCTAAATATGTTACAAGTTTACAACAATATGGTGCTTCCACTAAAGGTAATTTCACTTAGAATAACACCTGTGCTTTATTTCGTCCATATATGTAGTGAACTATTGTGGTAATACTTTCTATTAAAATTGTAAAGTATTGTGTGTATTGGTCCATAGGATTTGGGTGAATACCAATTTTTAAGATCTGGGATTATCCCTATTGATGATTATGAGTTGATGCAAATACGATTGTCACTTGCTTATGTGCAATGTTGACTTATATTGGTGAATTTCTACTGCTTATAAGTTAAGTCCACTATCTGCACCCTTCAAATTAAATTGTAAAAGAACCTTAATCTAGTTTCAGATCTAGGACATCAAAAAGGTCTAAAGTTGACTGTGGTGAATTTTGTTATTGTTTGATAGTGTCGGTGCATTAAAAATGGCTGCATTGCTTTCTACAACTTCTATGAGTCCTAGTATGCCTGTTGGAACAAATTGAGCTTCAAATCGCAAGGGCAAAAGAGGAAGCTCTAAGCAGGAAAGAAATACTAGAAAAGATAGAAAAGTGGTTGGCTGCTTGTCAAGAAGAATCCTGGCTAGAGGAGTACAATAGGGTTGAGAATTCTACTCTTTTTTTTTTTTCATTTTTTCTTTTTCACATATTATTGCCCTTTCTGTTTCACTTTGTCAATACTAACCACTTAAAATCTTCAAGGAATAAATCTCACTTCATTGTCCTTCCATGTTGTGTGCTTTCAGGATGATAATCGCTATACAGCAGGAACAGGTGCTCATATTACTTTGAAACGTGCAGAGAAAGTGCGTGTTTTACTAAACAAAATTCCTGGTAAAGACTTGGTTAAATGATAAATTGTAATTTGCATGGGATCCTTTTATTTATAGCATCCAGAGAAGATGTATATATTTGTGTTCCATGTTATGCCTTTATTTGTTGTAGTGAATCAAACTGTCAGTTGTTTCATAGGTATATGACTCATCCACAAAGCAATACACACTTACACACTGAAGATATGACAATTACAGATATGCACCTCTTAGACTTTATGTACCACTAATGTATCGGGAAACAGGAAAGCAAGCGTATTAGCAATTTCTTGTATAAACGGGTTGTTAGTAACTTATGTTGAACTTAAAATTAGTACCATAGTGAATTTTATATTTCCTCAAGTTCTTTGTTTTAAATGGTTAATGGAGCAGGAATGGTGGAAACATTGACTTCAACAGCCACAGCTTGGGAAAAAGAAAGAGGACTAGAATTCTTGTAAGATGGTGTAAGTACTTTCAAAGTTAGACCAATTGGTAAAAGTTATTCAAATTGTGGTTTAGGGTTGGTCATATTCACATTGTGTGATATTAAACAATTGTATGTCCTATCTGTTGTGCAGAGCCAACTGCTATCAATGCTCATTTTACTATTTATTTACATTCCTCATATATACCGTATTGTGTTCCAATACAGGTAAAGGGGTTTCAGTCTAGCAAAAGTTATTAGAATCTTGAAGTAGGTACTACTCTGTTGCTGCATTCATTACTAGAAGATGATCTGTTTCATCCTTTGTTCTAAAATAGACTTAATCTTTTGTTAATATAATGATCATATCAGCTATATTTTCTATGCTTTTGAATATACTCAATGTAGTCCTTAAATCACTTAATTGTCCTTTTTCAGAGCATTACATTATGAGCTTTTGCTATATATGGCTCGTATGAGTACTTAATTTATGCGTTCTGCTTTGTAGGGCACCAGTGAATGATCTCAATTAAGTGATAAAGAGGCAAATTCATCGAATTTGGAGAAATCAATTTATTAGATTGATCATCGTTGAAAGCAACCAAGACTAGCATGCAAAACTAGTTCCACCACTAATTGTAGAAATAGATGCGGCTATCGTAGATGCAGTAATTGCAGCAACTAGGAACAAAACTGCATGAAGTTATTACAGCAGTAGTATTTTCTGGACTAGCCTTAAAGTAGGTTAGGGTTTATTTTGTAAAACTTTTCAAATTATTAACAGCTTTCATGTTGGATAGAAATTAATGCAATTCCCTAATATTTAAACTACATTTGAATTTCATGTTATTTGTGGATCAGCTTTCTAGTACCAAATACTTGTTTTAAAATGACAAAACTGATGTCAGGAAAGAGATATTACATCAGATTAAAAACGAAAACCGACGTCAAATAAGAGAAATTACATCAGTTACTGTACATACATGTACATTTGCAAGCATAATTAGCTATAATGGGCCACACTCATTGTACCGCCAAAGGTACTAATTCCAACCAAAGGAATGACATGCAGATACACCGTTAGGCGGGCTACAACCTCGGCGGCGGATCAACCCCAGATCACCGCCGACGCGCCGCCACGCGCCGCGCCAAGATAGCATCAGAAGCTCCTGAAGCTGGGAACTGAAGCACGTCAGTCCCACATCGAAAACAAGGAAGAGGTCAGCCTCTTCCTCACCTATAAAAGGTTCTCCCCTCTCTCCTCATTAATTACGCATTCAATACTTACCTACTGTTACTTTGTCAACATAAATACATTGACTAACTCAGGCATCGGAGAGTTGAAGACCGCTCAGCGCGGTCTCCCTCTGACGCCTTTTGTATTTTACTTGACAGGTAGTGGAAGCTTTGAGAACACCACAAGTATCGATCCGCCCACCGGATCGGCGTTGACAAAGGTTCAGCTACCGCCGAACTTTTAGACATCAACATTGGCGCCGTCTGTGAGAACCCTTGAACAAAAGGTCATCCCATCACAATCACCATGACTAGCGGTAGCGGGGGAAAGGCTGAAGAGCAGGCAGACCATTCCGCCATCCCCCAACCCTCCAACCTAGCGGTAGGAGTTAACCGCGCACTATTCACAACCCCGCCCAACCCCGGCGTTGAGGCAAATCCAAGCAGCAGCCGCCTGCCGGGACAAGATCTCATCACTATGTACGAGTTGGCACTAGCGGATCTTCATAAGGCAAATAGAGAACGCGAGGAGGAGCGTAAGGAGAAGGCTGAGGCCCAAAGATAGTTGGCTGCACTGATGTCACGTTTTGATGAACTGAAGAGGACGCTGGGAGCTACCGCCAATCCAGCGCAAAGCGAACAGTCACGTAGCACCAGGCGTAGTCGACCCAGCGCTAGCACATTGGTACCAGAGCCAGCCATACCAATGCAAATACCGCTGGAACCACCTGAGTTATTGGGGATGGGACCACCGCCCATCCCCTAACTAATGCTAGAGTAGGAGGCGGAATCACTGCCGCACACCAACCGCTCGGAAGCTAGGACAAGGACTGAAGGCAGTCCTCCTGCGCCAAGGCGCAGGGAGGTCCAGCGGAGTGTTCGGGCTGATTTCGCCGGCGATGCAACCACCCAAATATTGGAAAAGATGCAACAACTGGAGCTGCGGCTGATCCGGGCGGAGTCGGGCGCCCCAGCGCCAACTCAGAACCTACTTTTCGCTTCCAGACCTGGGCCTTTCACCGCTGCGATTCTGCAATCTATCAGACTAGCGTATGCAAAAACCCCGAAGATGTCGCATTACGGCGGAATGTCTGATCCCTTCGTCCACATGGACACCTTCAAAAAAGTCACCAACAACACCCCCCAGTCATCAAGAAACCGCTAACAAGACCCCTTCGGCACCTCTAACTGACAAGAAGAGGGAGTGGCCGCAGGGCCACCACCAGAACAAGCGGCAGAGGGACCAAAACTACAACAAGGGCAACCGCCCAACCCATGGGGATAACCGCAACAAGCAGGCAGAGTCCTCGCAGTGGTATGCAGTGTTCACAGTCCTCACGGCCTCGTATGAGGACATCTACAATCAGTGCAAGGATCAGATCCCACCGCCACCCCCGCCAAGGTACCCAAAAGCGTGTAAACCCAGGAACACCGACAAGTGGTGCAAATACCACGAGGACAGCGGCCACAATACCAACAACTGCAATGCTCTCAAAACGGCCATTGAGACCTTGTACCGTGACGGCAAGATGGAGCAGTTCAAGGTGCGCCAACCGCCACCTGTGATCGCTAATGTTGAGACTTTGGGCCGTATCAACACCATCGACGGCGGTGCCCCAATCACTAGCATGTCCCATAGGGCAAGGAAGCGCTATGCACGCGCTAATCACCCAAAGGAAGTCTGCAACATCCGCTACGAAAGATCCGCCAAACTCTCGAGATCAGGTTGGGAACCTATTACCTTCTCAGGCGAGGAAGAGCGCGGAGTGCATTTACCCCATGACGACCCATTTTTGGTCGACGCCATTCTGGGAAAATTTTCTGTGGGGAGAATCTTGGTGGATAGCGGGTCCGCTGTCAACGTCATCTTCAGCAGTTGCTACGACCATCTCAAGCGGAACAAGAAACTACTCCAGGATCACGAGCCACTGCTCAGCTTTTCAGGCGACGTCACACAACCGCTGGGGTCGGATTACATGCGACTGGTTATTGGCACTAGCCCATGCATGGCGGAGGTGCATACGGAATTCATTATTGTCGATTGTTTCAGTTCGTATAACGCCATCATTGGACGACCAGCGCTTAACAAGCTCAAGTGCATCATCGCCGGATACATGCTTCTCATGAAGTTCCCCACACCCAACGGCATGGGCAGTGTGAGGGGAAGTCAACAGTTGGCTCGAGAATGCTATTCAACGACTATAGCGCGCTCGGCGCACCACCAGGAGATCCTGACAGTGGGCAACCAGGCACCACCCCCACATATTTTCGAAGACCCTAGAGATGAGGAGAAAAAATATGTAAAGAAAGAACCGGTCAACCCGGAGACGTCGTTGAAGGTTGTCTGCATCTCAGACGAACACCCTGAACGGACAGTCCGCATAGGCGCCCAGCTAGACCCAGAGGTGGCGGCAGAGCTCACTCAATTCCTGCGTGATAACGCCGCCGTCTTTGCATGGTCCTACGCGGACATGCCAGGGATCTCTCCTGAAATCATCACTCATAAGCTGACCATCAAAACCTCCTTTTATCCCATCAAGCAGAAGCGGAGGGCCTTTGATGAGGAGAAGTACCAGGCAATAGGAGAGGAGGTCCCCAAGCTACAGGGCATTGGATTCATCCGCCAGGTCGTCTATCCCCAGTGGATCTCCAATTTGGTAATGGTCAAGAAGCCCAGCGGCAAGTGGCGGATGTGTGTCGACTTCAAAAATCTCAACAAGGCATGCCCAAAGGATAGTTTCCCGCTACCTCGTATCGATCAGCTAGTCGATGCAACCGCCGGACATGAGCTCCTCAGCATGATGGATGCGTTCTCCGGATACAATCAGATCAAGATGCACCCCGGCGACCAGGAATGCACCACCTTCACCACCGACAAAGGCCTCTACTACTACAATGTCATGCCTTTCGGTCTGAAGAACGCCGGTGCAACTTATCAACAGTTGATGAACGCCATGTTCGCTGAGCATCTGGGAAAAATCATTGAGGTCTATGTGGACGACATGCTAGTTAAGAGCATAAAGGCCGGCGGCCATGTGGCAAACCTCAAGATCATAGTAACCATTCTCCTGGCCTACGGTATGCGCCTCAACCCAGAAAAATGTTTCTTTGGGGTCACCGCTAGCAAATTTCTGGGTTACATCATCAGCGAGCGAGGCATCGAGGCTAACCCAGACAAGGTACATGCCATCCTTAACCTGGCGGACCCCGAGTATAAGGTAGACGTCCAGTGCCTCCAGGGCAAATTAACCGCCCTTTCCCGATTCATCTCCAGACTCACTGGTAAGTGTGCCCCATTCTTCAAGCTCCTCAAAACAACTCACAAGAAAATCATCAATTGGAACCCAGAGTGTCAGGCGGCGTTCCAGGGCCTGAAGGAATACCTAGCGACAGTCCCTCTCCTTTCTGTCCATGTGCAAGGAGAGACACTGTTCATATACCTAGCGGTCTCGGTATCGGCATTAAGCTGCGCCATTGTCCGGCGAGAGGGCCAAGACGAGCTCCTGGTGTTCTACGCCGGCAGGGGTATGAACGGAGCAGAAACAAGATATCCTCACTTAGAACAACTAGCCCTCGCACTCATCATTGCCGCCAAGTGCCTCCGCCAATATTTCCAGGCTCACACAATCCATGTGTTAACCAATCAACCGCTGAGGCAAGTCATGCAAAACCCTGAACACTCAGGGCGCCTTAGCAAGTGGGCCATTGAGCTCAGCGAGTTCGACATAGACTACAAGCCAAGAACAGCTATGAAGGGCCAGGCAGTGGCGGACTTTATCGCTGAACTCACCGAGCGTCAACCAGACCCCGGTACCAAGAATGGGCCTGGAACGGAAATGGTAACCGCTGAGGAAGCAACTCCTCTACACTCGGATTGGAACCTGCATGTGGACGGCTCCGCTAGCGCCAAGGCCAGCGGCGCTGGAGTCATCTTGACAGGACCAGGGGGACTAAACGCTGAGTATGCATTGAAATTCAACTTCAAGGCTTCAAACAATATGGCGGAGTACGAAGCACTCATTGCCGGCCTACTCCTTGCCATCGGCTCGGGTGCTCACAGCGTCAACATATTCAACGACTCTCAATTAGTCGTTAACCAGGTCAACGACAGCTTCCAAGCCAAAGAGAAGCAGTTAGCGGCTATTTGGGGTACGTCAAAACGCTGCTTAAAAAGTTCAAATTTCACACCATCACACAAATCCCCAGGGAAAGGAACGCCAAAGCTGATTCACTGGCGAAACTGGCAACTGCCCAGCCGCATCAAAGTCCAACGGACACAAGAGTGGAATGCCTTGACAGGTCAAGTATCACAAAGACACTGGCGGAGATCTTCAGCATTGAGGTCAGTCCCAGCTGGATGGACGAGATCATTGCGTACAAGCGCAGCGGCACATTGCCGGATGATAAGGTCCAGGCGAGACAGCTGAAGCGGCGAGCAACCCGCTATAACATCCAGAATGGCAGGCTTTACCGCCAGGGATTCACCCATCCTAACCTCCGCTGCCTAACACCAGAGGAGGGACAAGCCGTCCTAGCGGAAATCTATGCCGGAGAATGTGGAAACCACTTGGGCGCCAGATCCTTGGCCAACTGCACAATGCGACAGGGCTACTTCTGGCCCACACTTGGTGATGACGCCCGGCGGATTTCGAGGTCTTGCCACAAATGCCAACACTTTGCAGACCTCCTACATGCACCGGCAGAGCCGCTGTCAATCATCATCGGCCCATGGATTCACTCCACGTGGGGCCTTGATTTGATGGGAAAATTCCAAACCGCCAAGGACCAGTTCAAGTACACTATTGTTGCCATTGACTACAACAGCAAGTGGATAGAGGCGGAGCCACTGACGGCAATAACTACCGCCAAGGTAATTCACTTCCTCTGGAAGAACATCTACTGCCGCTATGGTGTCCCACATACAATCATTACAGACAACGGCACGCAGTTCAACAATAAGGAACTCATCTCCTTTGCCGCCAACTTGGGCACCAAGTTAAGTTTTGCATCTGTCGCCCATCCCCAAACCAACGGCCAGGTCGAAGCAGCAAACAACATAATCAAGAAGCTGCTAAAAAAGAAGCTCGACGACGCCAAGGGTTTGTGGGCAGAGAAGCTTCCAGAGGTCCTCTGGGCCATCCGGATAACTCCAACTACCGCCACCGGCGAAACTCCTTTTTGTATGATGTTCGGAACAGAGACTGTCCTACCTATTGAAGCAACTCAGCCTACCGCTAGGGTCGAAGGCTACTGCCTAGACACCAACAGTGACGGCGTCAACTTGGACAGGGACCTCCTAGAAGAAAAAAGACACAAGGCCCATTTGCACAACTTGCAAAACAAACAACGGGTATCGCGTTTCTACAACGCCAGAGTCAAGGCCCAGAACCTCCAA
>BDJD01010197.1:32392-42412 GCA_002564525.1 Rosa multiflora
TGGAAGTCGTCAGCCCAGGCACCTTCTACTTAATGGACAAGGATGGCGTCACGTCGACCCTCCCTTGGAATACCGAACACCTTCGGTATTACTACAAATAGTCATCCGCTACCCAGGAGCATCTTGACTTAGCTAAATTTTTGTTCAATATTTAGCTAAGGAAAGCTACCCAACGGGTACTACCCCACTTTTGTACACGCTGATCAATCAGCTATCAATGAAACGAGGAATTATTCAAACCATTGTTCCCAAGTCCGGCACCAAGAGCAACTGGCAAAGCCAGCAATCGTCAGCGGACCACGTCCGCTACGTGGTGCACTTGGACCAATCTTAATTCCTTTAATGTTTTATTGCTCGACAAAGGAAATCTCCAAGTCAAAATACTAGCAGTACAAACACATCCAAAAAAAAAAAAAAAAAACTTCATTCCATTGCAAAATATTTGTCACAAATCGTTATGCCTCAGCGGCTATACAAAAAAATAATAATAATAATAATAAATAGTGAGGTTCCAACTTCAGGGGTTGCCCTCGACATCGTCCGCTTCAGCATGCGGCGGCACAATGGCGCGGCTCGTTTGATCGGACCCCCGGGCTGTGGGACTGGGAGTTTCTATTACGCCGTCCGCCCGGGTGTGCGCCGCCAAGAAGCCGACGCGCGACACCTCCGACTGGGTAGGAGTCTGCTGCTATCCTTCCGCCGGTCGTGCGCCACTTTCTCCGCTACCGGAGCGGGCACCTTCCGCGGGGGCAGTTAGGACACTTTTCTCCTGCGGGACACTCTTAGCCGGCGGCACGTCGGGCTGGGACGCTTTCAAGAAGTCGATGGCACCCTTCCGCTTCAGCATGTCTATGTTTGCTAGGGCCCCAGCCTTCGCCGACTCGGTCAGAGTTTTCTTGTACTCTGCCGATTGTTTGAATGCTTCAACGGCGGCGGCCGCGGCAGTATCCCCTTCAGCCCTCAGGCGGGCAACCTGACCCTCTAGCCGCTGCACCTCAGTCATTCTGGCGGCAGACTCCCGCTGCACGATAATGAGCTTTTTGTCCTTGGCAGCTATCCTCTCCTGTAACAGGGCGATGTCCTGCTCCAGCTTGGAGACGTGGTCGTTCCTCTCCAAGTCCCGCTCAATGGCCACCGTCAGTTTGCCTCGGGCGTCCGCAAAGTCACACTCCACCTTTGCTAGACGCCGCTCCATCTCCGCCAGCTTCTCCCTCGCCTCCGCCAGCTCCTTCTGGAGACTTTGGATTTCCTCCCTAAGCTCCTCTTCGACCAGAGGCTGCTTCTTCGCCGCTTCAAACATGTCATGCAACCCTGCGGATATTTGACCAAACGCCGAGCTGTAAGGCGACTAGTCAATAGCCGTTGGGCGCGAGATCCCCGCTAGGCCACCGAATCCAAGCCGTTCAAAGAGATGGAAGAGGAACTCCCGCTCGCCATCCGTCATGAACTCCGCATACTCGGCGAATGAGTCCAAGTCACTGGCGGCAGGCGCCTCTCCCCCCACCACGGCAGCTTTCGACGGAGCTTGGCGGGCCTTCTTCTGTCGGCGGACCAGGACTGGCTCCATATCCTCCCCCCCTTCCTCTTCAAGGGAGTCAATCTGCCGGCACTTTCTCTCCAGCGCCCTTGTATTTCCAGCGGCAACCCTCGTACCCTCCGCCGGCGGCTCCTCCCTTGGCCTGGTGGCGGTCTCCAGCGGCGGTACCGGTCTTTCTTTATGGGGACCGCGCCTGGTGGCGGGCACCCTCTCCTTCTGCGAAGCCTCTACTGCGGCCCCCTTTTTCCTGCCCGCCACGGGAGCCCCTGTCTGAACGACAGGCAGGCCGTCGTCACCAAGATGGGAATGGTGCGGCATTGTCAGCACCACCGGAACCTCGGACTGGCTCATCGCCAGTGTCTCGGGGTTCACCACTGTCTTCTGGGCCGCCAGCCTCTCGGCGTACATGGTCTCCAGGAAGCTGTCTATCTCCGCACGATCCATCGCTTTTTCGAAAGCGTCGCGACTGCGAGTGTTTCCCGGGGGATGTTTTTTTTTAAAAAAAAAACCAATCAGCCTGGGTTGCTTATCATAAAACAAAAGCACTATGGCAGAGATTTCTTACCAATGGAGCGAGTTAGCCGCTGATCAACCAGCAACTCCCAGCCGGTCAAAAGTCGGAAGTCCAGCAAGTTGCGGTTCCGCCAGCAACCCCTGATCCGTGCTACGCGACACTCCTCTTCGCGCGTTAGGTTATACAGCAGTCCCGCTGCACAAACACAATAGTCATCAGTAAAAATACAAGTTTGCAAATACAGGCACCCGCTAACTACGTTCAGCGGAGACCGGTTACCAACCTCGGATGGGTTGGAACTCCGACTTAATCCTAAACGTCGGCCCTTCCCCTTTCGACCCAGCGTGATACTCCCAACCCTCTGTGGCGACGCAGAAGGTCCCCCGCCAATAGGACATTGAATCCCTTAGATTCTCAATCAGCTTGGGCGCTCCCTGCCAGTGGCTCAAGTTCACTTGCCCTCTGCAACCCTGGCGCTTTACGTAGACCAGCTCGTAGAAGTGAAGCACCTCCGCCACAGTAGGCCCTTCGCATCCGGACAACCGCCACAGTGAGTTTAGCTCCAGCATCAACCGCCACATGTTGGGGCAGACTTGACCAAAGGCAAGGCCAAACTCGCACACCAGAATCTGAAGGTTGGGCACCAGCGGGAATGTCACTCCTTGGCGGAATATCGCCTCGTGCACGGCGGCAAACCCCTCCGGGAGAATAGACGCTTTCTCATCCGCCGTAGGCGGGCGCAGTTTCACCTAACCCGGCAGCCGGAACGTCCGCTTCATCCTACTAACGGCGGCAACATTCATCCGCCCTCCTGCCTCGTCAACAGGGGTGCCATCCTGAAGGAACCACGCTGACTCAGCATCCTCCCCCGCTGTTTCCTCTTCCCCAGCGGAGCCGCTGGCAGCGCTGTTGCTTGCCAACCGCTCGTCGCGCCTAGCTTTGGCCGTAGCGGCCTCACCCGCCCTGGAGCTCTCTGGATGTGAAGCACGACCCATGGCTACTTCCCAAGGTATGGTCTGTAGCGGCTCAACCTCTAGCGGTTCTAGCAGTGAGGTTCCTGCATGGGCAGACGGACGCAACGAGTCAATAAATATTCTATCCGCCGCGCTGAACGACACGTCAGACCCGGAATCCTCACTGCTCGAAATCTCTATGATGTTAGCCATCCCAAACCCTAAAACCCACACCAGTTAGCACAAGCACAGATCTAGCCTATTCTTTCATCAGTTATAGCCAAGAGCAACAGCAACAGTTTACCCAGAAAACACAAAAACAAGAACAAACAACCCGCAAACACTTAACCCAGATTCGACCATCTAGTAGATCCAGATGTCCTAACCATGTCAAAAGCACCAAAATCCATCCCCGAATTCACGAAACCCAGAAAACTGACAAAAGCAAATACACAGAAATTCAATGGAACAGCGAGGAGATTCAGAGCACCAACCTCAAAGGAGAGATCTTTGGTGTGATTGAAGGAGCTTGTTGTCGCAGATAGAGGCCTCGTCCCCAAAACCCTTTAGCTCAACAAATTTCTTCCCCTGGAACTCACTTCGCAAATCGCAGAGCTTGAAGACGATGACTCGGGTTTGAAGTTTTCACGAAATGTCAAATCTCGACAGAGTTCCCCCCCTTTTATGTCAACATCAACGCGTTCTAAGCCGCCCGCTCAAAAACGATATCACACACCAGTCGTACACGTGTCGCCAGTCTCCACTTACTCTCCGGATTAACCGAGGCGTTTCCTCTGTTATGAAATCCATAATTACTATCATTTATGACGAGAAGACGGCCGGGCTCAGGAGGAAAGCCTCCGCACGCTAACCCTCTACGGGTTGGACACGTGTCAATGGCCACCAGACGAAACGTCTGGTGGAAGTAACCACTTTGGATGACTTCACCAACCGTCTGAAGTCTCCGCTGAGCGAAACCCCGCCAGCGGAACTTCTCCCTTGTCATCCTCCAAGTGACGAAGTCTCCGCTGAGCGAGACCCCGCCAGCGGAACTTCTCCCTTGTCATCCTCCAAGCGACGAAGTCTCCGCTGAGCGAAACCCCGCCAGCGGAACTTCTCCCTTGGAGGAAGTCTCCGCTGAGCGAGACCCCGCCAGCGGAACTTCTCCCTTGTCATCCTCCAAGCGACAAAGTCTCCACTGAGCGAAACCCCGCCAGCGGAACTTCTCCCTTGTCATCTTCCAGCTGACGAAGTCTCCGCTGAGCGAAACCCCGCCAGCAGAACTTCTCCCTAGCCATCCTGCAAGCGGGGTGTCTTCCGCTACACACCTCTGGCGGACCCCCTTTCATCTTGCAAACTGCGTGCTTTGTTCAAAGCAATATCGCTCAATAAAGTACCGCCACGCATGCCTACTGGACGCTGTTTCCTGCTGCAGCCAGCGGGGGGATATCCGCCAGCGGCGGATCCCAAGGCCACGCCTCACTCTGACAACGACCGCCACGCGGCGTTACGGTCAGACCATCCCTACGGGACACGGGGACTCATCAACAGTCTACGACGGCCCTGATCAGGCAAGTTGACCCCCGTCACTCGGGTGCTAAGATTGGGTCTGCTACCTAACACCCTCTGCTCCGTGCAGCTCCCCCTCAACTAACAATTTGCCGACCATCCGAAGGTCTATCTTAGCCGGGGAGTGGGGGACTCCCTGGGGTGGCCTAGCAGGGGCCCACCCGAAATGGTATAAAGCGTTTGCTCACAAAATCCATGGTTGACAACGCACTGACGCTAATTATGCTTCTGCAAGTCTAGCGGAAGAAAATGCTTCAAACCGCCGAGCAACTCCCTAACCAAGATTGCCCTCCTTGACTGGGGACTTGGGGGACTTGTACATACATGTACATTTGCAAGCATAATTACCTATAATGGGCCACGCTCATTGTACCTCCAAAGGTACTAATTCCAACCAAAGGAATGACATGCAGATACACCGTTAGGCGGGCTACAACCTCGGCGGCGGATCACCCCTAGATCACCGCTGACGAGCCGCCACGCGCCGCTCCAAGATAGCATCAGAAGCTCCTGAAGCTGGGAACTGAAGCACGTCAGTCCCACATCGAAAACAAGGAAGAGGTCAGCCTCTTCCTCACCTATAAATGGTTCTCCCCTCTCTCCTCATTAATTACGCATTCAATACTTACCTACTGTTACTTTGTCAACATAAATACATTGACTAACTTAGGCATCGGAGAGTTGAAGACCGCTCAGCGCGGTCTCCCTCTGAGGCCCTTTGTATTTTACTTGACAGGTAGTGGAAGCTTTGAGGACACCACAAGTATCGATCCGCCCACCGGATCGGCGTTGACAAAGGTTCAGCTACCGCCGAACTTTTAGACATCAACAGTTACTAAACAAGAATTGATGTCAGAAAAGAGAATGCACATCAGTTACTAAATAAAAAATGATGTCAGAAAAGAGAATGTACATCAATTTGAGAACAAAAACCGATGTCAAGGAATAGAAAATACATCAGTTATTAAACAAGAACTGATGTCAACAAAGAGAAAATACATCAGTTCGAAAACAAAAACCGATGTCAATTATTAATATGGATATCGATATCGACCAAGGAACTGATGTTCAACATAGGATTGGACATCGTTTTTCTTCAGGAACCGATGTGTAAAATATTATCAGACATCGTTTCTAAATCAATAACGATGTTAAAATGGATAATTGTGTTGTTAGACCTATATTTCATTAAGCATCTAATGCCAAAATATGAAGGTTTGACAATAGCTAAACACACCAACATGGTGATCACATTAACGTTTTTACATCGATTTTGAACTTTAAACTGATGTCTCGTTGCAACTAGACATGAGTTATGAACCGATGTCTTAGTTTTGGCGATCTTTAACATCGCCCACTAAGACATTGGATTTTTTTTTTTTTAACATCAGTTGTGGACTGATGTCTATGAACTTTATCCTAGTAGTGAAAGTTCGTAAAGCGGGAACTTTAATTATAAAAACTTACTTGGTTAATTGAAGCTTGAAACTTGAAAACTTGAAAACTTGAATTCTTGAAATTCTGGAAGCTTGGATTATTTGTTGATCGATGGAGGCAGCTTTGGATGGCTCGGTGGTGATGGCAGCAAGGTGTTTTGGTTGCTGCTGAGGGTTGCAGGGATGTAGGCCGAAAGCTGCTTCAATTTGGGGTTAGGATTGCAGAAGCTGTTCAATTCTAAGCTAGGATTGCAACTGGTTTGCAATCCTGGTGGTGGCAGATGGTTGAAACGTGGGGCTGCAGGGGCAGCAGGCTTGCGATAGTGCTGTAGGGGCAGCAGACTTGCAGCAGGGCTGCAGGGGCAGCAGAGGGGCAGTAGGAGGCTGGGCCGAGAGGGCTGCAGGCGCAAGGGTGCGGTAGGGCTGCAGCGATGCAAGGCTAGCTCGGGCTAGGGGCTGCTTTGTGAAGGAATTAGTTTCAGTTTTGATTTTCTGTTTTGTGGTTAGGGCTCGTGCTGATAACGTGTTTAAGGAAAAGAGATTTGAGAGAGAATTGATGAGAGAGTTGTAATCGTATTATTGAGAATAGGAGCCCTATATATAGGGATTACAAAGTACATGTTCTAATGTTACAAGGAATACTAATCCGATTAGGATTAGGAATTCTAGAACCTAGCCTTCTCTCCTATTACTACTCCTAGTTTGATTAGGCACACCAAAACTGATTTTCCTTCAACAATTTCCTTTTTTTAACATTCCATATATCAACATGCAAAGTTTGTGAACTCTTCATATTATACAAATTTTGTTGCTCGTTAAATTGACTTCTGAGTTACCGAAATCTCTTTGATTTTTATGATAACTTTTTTTTTTTCATGACTGGAAAAAGTTCAACCGCTACAAGATTTCTTTTGGCTTCTTTAGGAAATATGAATATCTGTAAATGAGTTTCTTATATGGATTTGCTACTTGGGTTGACTTATCTGAATACTTGCATGTAAGTTGAATGCAAAATATTTGACTGATGGCAGAATTTTCTTTTCACTTCCTGCAGCTTGAGGTGAGCCATGGAAGCAGCAGTGGCAGGGGAAGAGGACGGGGTCGAGGACGGGGCCGTGGACGTGGTGCTCGAATTACTGAAAGAGAGCCTGTGCATCATGGGACTGAATCTGAACCCTGCACATCTCTTCAGCAGAGGAGCAAACCTAATATAAACCCTGCTATGGCGGTGGACGATGTTTCTGAGTCAAATGAGTTATTGAAGGAAAATGTCAGTGTCCCTGATGAATCTGATCCGACGGTTCGAAATTTTGACTTGAATGCCGATGTACATGAGAATGAGGACACAAAAGCCTCAGCGGCAGCAGCCCAAGCCTCATTCGCTGCACCTACTTCTGAGACTAAACATGAAGAATACCTGGGATGGTCTCTTTCAGACGTGGACAAAATGGCCATTGACTTGCACAGCTGAGCAAAAGGCTGGACGAGGATGAGGAAGACTATGACGAAGAGGGCTAACCTTCACTTGATGGGGGCTTATTGCCCCAAAATAAGCTACTGAGATCAATGTCAAGTGGAGGCTCAAGGAGGAAGGTTCAAATAAAAGTATACAAAAGCTCGAATAGTGACCTATTCATTGGAGTTGAAATAGCCTATGCACTAGTCCTGATGAGGACTTGGAAGTTCTTTTCCTCTAGCTTCCAGAGGTAGCTTTTGCTGACAATGGCAGAGGTTCGCCTCTGGACTTTGACTCTCTGGTAAGTGTATGAGGAATATGGCACCCTTAGATAGTGGTGGATTGACCCTCCTTAATTTTTAATGTTTGTTTTAGAATTTGGTACAATCTGTAGTATTGCTCACAGTTATCTTCTGGAAGTAATAGTTATGGTAGGCCTTTGATTAATCTGACCTCTGATGCATTTCTGTCTCCTGGTTTCTTAGATCTTAAATAGGTTCTAGAACATGTTTCATTTATTATAAGATTTGTAGGTATATATTTACGGAAGTTTAATGAAATTGGATTAGGCCTCATCAAAAAGCCCGCGGATCAAGTGGGCCGATGGAAGCCCGCCGGCCCTGAGGGCTTTTAGCCAGGCCCGGCCCGTCAAAAAACACGCAAAAGCCCACCTCGGTGGGCCGAGGGCCGGCCCTTAAAAGCCCGTTAGGCCCGGCCCGTAAAAGCCCGTAAAATATTATATATATATATATATGTGTGTGTGTGTGTGTGTGTGTGTTTATATATATACACACACACTCACACATAGATATATATTTGTGTGTGTTTATATATATATATATATGTGTGTGTGTGTGTGTGTGTGTGTGTTATATATATATAGAAAAGATATATATGCGTTACCGCATAATAAATATATATATATATATAGATATATATTATATGTGTGTGTGTGTTTACATATATGTATATATATTTATATATGTGTGTGTGTGTGTTTATATATATATAATTATATATATATATATATGTGTGTATGTTTATATATATATATATATATATAGAGATATATATATATATATATGTGTGTGTGTGTGTGTGTGTGTGTTTATATATATAATATTTACTATATACTAAATCTCAACTCACTGTTCCTGACTGTTCCTAAGGGACGGAAAGGACGGCTAAGTCCTCACTTTACCTTTTTTTACGGCTCGGCCATTGGCGTCTGAAGAGACCGTTCTGCCCTCCTTTGAGATTTTATCGTTCACACCGATCGTCCTTATCTTATTCTCTCTTCTAGAGCCGTCTAAACTAAATTCAGATAGTGGGTTGCTTCTTATCTTTTCTAGAGCCTTCTGATCTAAATTGCGAGAGTGTGATCTGGATTTCTATAATCAGTGGATTGCTTCTTTTGTCTACAATCGTGTAAGGAGGATTGAGAGGGTGAGTTTTTGTTTTTTCTTTTTTTTTTCCTGTGTTTGATGCCGATTTTTCGGTTTTGATTTGTGAACTTGGATTTGGTTTGGCTATAGAAAAAAGGGAGAAGAATAGCGATTGGTTTTGGTTGTGAAGAAAAGGGAGAAGAAGAGCGATTGGTCTGCGTTGTTCGGATATTATTCAGAGATCGAAGGTTTGCAAATTTTTCTTCCTGAGTTTTTCTTTGGCTTGATTAGGGCATGTGGAAATTTTCTTTTGGTTCCTGGTTAGATTAACTTTTGTGTTATATGCAATAGAAGGGACTGTGGTGCTCTGATTTGTGGCTTTGGTGGGTTTGGCGAGAGTGAAGATCGCAGGTTTGGACATTTTCTTCTACTTTTGTTTTTGTTAGTTGTGTTTTTAGTTGTTGTTGGTTTTGAATTGTTATGGGTTTTTACGTTTTAGGGCTTCTGTTTGTCTACGGATTGGGGATTTAGGTGATTGAATGGAAAAGTTTCAAGCTTTGTTCCTGATGTTTGGTAATTTGAATATTTTCATTGGATGGTGACTCGCTTGATTTCGTAGAATTACTTTGTCGTGTTCAATCAGATTAGTTGGTATTGATTTATTGAATTTGGTTGATTTGTAGATGTAAATTAGCTTTATGATTGTTAATTTGTGATTTTCAAAATGTTATTATAGTAGCCACACTACTACAAAAAGGTCATCAGACGACGGTGGATTTCTGTTGTCTGATGACCAAGCTCACCGTGGTCTAAGTGAGTGTTGTGTGATTGAAAAATCAGACAACGGTGATTTCACCGTTGTGTGATAATAGTTATAGGCCACATGGATTTATTTTTATATGTAATGCTGTATCCAATGCAATAGTCAATGATAATGCGGGAATTAAATAAGCAAAGAAAGTTGGTTATGAATCAAAGTGGTTTGAGTTTTTGAGATTTTGATCTGTGCTATTAATGCTAATATGTTATCTGATTGCTAAAATGTCATTTACAATTGAATGATTGTGTTTATAGTAATGTACAGTGATTGATTTTTAGCACGTTTGTATTTTCATGACTTGATCATTGAGTAAAGAAGTATGTATCATAGGATACAAGTAATGTGTAATG
>BDJD01010198.1:0-10216 GCA_002564525.1 Rosa multiflora
ACTTGGAGCAAAAAACATAACAAAAACAAGAAAATAGCAAAACCCTCTCCCGAAAGCTAGCGCCTCCCTAAACTCGTCTCATTATCAACAGACCCAAAATAAACCAGAATCCTCACTCCCTACCCGAAACCTTACTCTCCCAAACCCTCATTCTTCTCTCTATTTCGACAGACCAAAACCAAAACGAAAATCCTCACTCTCTAACCAAAAGCTCACTCTCCCAAACCCTCATTCTTCTCCCTATCTTGACAGTCCCAAACCAAAACGAAAATCCTCACTCTCTAGCCAAAATCTCACTCTCCCAAACCCTCATTCTTCTCTCTAACCAATCTCATCCCTCTGCGAATGGGATTGAGCCGGTGAACTGAGATTGAACCAATTTTGCCTCTCGGACTGGTTCCCATCGCATCCAGCCTCAGGTATCGAAATCGTTTCTTTTGGTTGATTCTCTTCGATTCTATAATTGGGTTTTGATTATTACGTCTTATTTTCACTTGGGTCCTCTCAATTTTTGATATTTTTGGTGTAATTATCATGGGCTAAGCTTTCGGCTTTTTAATAATCTGTGAATATGTTTGATTCTGTTCCTCCATTTTGATTCGGTTTAATTATCTTCTGGGTTGCTTAGAATTTTGTTTATATGTATATACATGCGGTGATGATAATGAGAACCATATTTGAATATTTGATTTCATCATCTGAGTTGTTGTTCTTAACTGGTAAGACACCGTATGAGCTATTATAATACTGGCCACTGGGCTAGCAGTTCGGGCAAACAAACACAGAATTTTGTTCTTTTCCAACTCCTAAGAGCTAGTTGTTACTGTTATGTAGAGGTAAAGTAAAGGATTTACACGTGTTTGGATTGATCTGAATCAAAGAGTCTGATTAATCGGTTTTAGCTAAGCTAGGAATGAAAAAGCTGCATATGCATAAATTTTGATGGGGTTGGAATCAAATAGTTGCGTGAGGGTTGTTGGGACAAGTGGATGAGTTGAGTTGGATATGTTTTTGTGTGGGGATTCATTATGAAAGACTGACCTAAAGTGTCTGCCTCCATCACTCCATCTTCAATGGTCTCTTTCTTTATTGAACCATGATCATACACCTTAATTTATTTTTACCGTGCAATTTTTGAAAGATAAGTTACAAATCAATTTTTGTAGTAGTGGAAGGAGTTACTAACATCCTACGCTGCACTGTGTATTAGCAGTTCCTGAAGGCCATAAATCAATATTATTAATTATCATATGCTTTTCCTTATCATAATATGTATTGAAATTTGATAAAAAGAAACACTTAAAATGTCTGCCTGCATTTTGGTGTTATCTTTCATTGTCCCAATATAAGTTTTGGTGCCATTTTGTAATTTCATAGTTAATGTGAAAAGTGAGAGAAAAAATGTAAAACGAATTTGTTATGTGTTTTCACTATCATATATTCATATAATTGCTGCGGAAATGACATTGCTTGGTTCACAGTAGATTGCATTGTTTTGGTTTGAAAGTTTTTGTGTTATTTAGTGTATACACTTTTGTACTGCAGGTTTTAAATATAGAATGTAGGAAGTTGTTTTTATTTGGTTTTCATAATGATCAGTTGTTCTTCGTTGTCACTACAAAAAAAAATTGCAATGGCCACGGCGCAATGCCGTCGCAAAAGCCTCTTTTGCCGTCGCAAAAGAGTATTGGCGACGGCTCTGCGACGGCAATGCTTCCGACGCCGTTGGTGGCGTCGCCAATGTTATTTGCCACGGCAATTCCCCGTCGCAAGACTATTAGCGACGGCAAACGTTTGCCGTCGCAAGAATTTTTCGACGGAAAAATGCCGTCGCAAATACCAATGGCGACCCCACCAACCGCTACTGAAGTTTTTTGCCGTCGCCAAAAGTCATTTGCTACGGCAAAAATGCCGTCGTAAAAATATTTTTTATGAATAAAAAAAAAATTGACATGCAAATATGCATGCCAATTTTTATTATTATTATTTTTTTTTTTATGAATAAAAACTATACAAAAGGAATGAAGCTTATATAAAAAGAAATGTTACATTTTAATTTTCCTCATGAATGTTACAAAAGGAATGGAGCTTCTACCAAAATTTACAAGATTAAGCTTTACAAGTCAGTTATTTTCCTCTACTTCAAGATAAACTTTGCAGGATCGATCTTCCTTGATCTACTTCACATACCAATTACTCTAGTGTTGTTGCAAGCGTCCTATAACATAAAGTCAGAAATCTTCAAGCAGTCATTAAAGAAACAAAAAGCTAGAAAATTAATGGGAGATGTACATGACACAGATATTGTTCATACCGGTAAATACAATTAATACTTCACTTGAACTCTTAATTACTTTTTGACATTTTGAGTCAGCAAGTGTGTGCAGTAGTTCACCTAGTCTTTCTTCGACATTAAAGCTAGAGTAGTTGATTTGAAGAATGCTAAATCCATAGTTCCATACTTATTACCTCGAAATATATGTCTGAATTTCCATTCATTATCATGAAGATCCAGGGTACCTTAAAATGAACTCGGAGATCGCTGCCACTGGCTTTTTGTAGGCTGATTTATCATTGCAAAACAATAAAACCATTAGATTTTCATGAACACTCAATAACTAAAACTTATACTAATTTCTTTAAGGCTAAGAAACAAACACGTTAATTAAAACTCATCATAAACCCACATCATATGTAAGTGATCACTATAGAAACTAACCCAAAACCAAAACTCATTATAAACCCACATCAACCGAGCTCACAACTATCTTACCCTTCTTCAAATTTAAACACAAAACCCATTCATGGCAATTGTGGGATTCTGTATCTTGGCATATATATCATATAGTCATTGGATTCATGTTTAGTGTTTATCTAGGATGTGGTTAGTTTAAGAAGTAGGCAGGCCATGGCCAAGTTTACCATTCCGGGAATGCTACTGGAACTATGCTTGCTAGGCCAAAGCCAATGCTTAGAATAAACTGCAATACTTCTGAATTTAATTGAAAACTAGAAGAAAATAAGAGAAAAAAAATCAGGAATGTTTTATTTCTTTTGACTTCTGTAATACGTTCTACATATAAACAAATATGTAATGAACCTTGACATCCGGACGAATATGATTCAATTCATACGCATAAGTCTAAGTTACATGCACTGTAAACAGAATTCCAAGTTACATGCACTGTAAATAGAATTCCAAGTTACATGCATAGGTCTCAAATGACAAACAGGACGTGCTCATAATAGTACCTGTGTCTCTAGGTTGATGAAAGAAGAGCTAATAGAATAGTTATCACAACTCCCAATCGTATAAATGCATCAATAGAACATAAGTATTTCATGACAGATATGAATGAACAAACATGTATATTCAAAAAGTAAAAGTGTAAACATCAATTGATCTGTAGAAACGATCATGATAAAGGAGGTATATATTCACCTCTCTTTGATGAGCAACTCCAAATTGGACAGACCAGAGATTCCAAATTCTACAAATTTTTTTTTTTTTTTAAATCCAACAATAAGTATTGTATTTATATCATAACAAATGTTATATCATACAACCTAGCTCTGTTATATCATAATCAAGTGTTGCAAGGATACATTCAATCCGAGACTTAAAATTACAACATACCTCATACTTGTAAGGAAATGCTTACTCTATATTTGAGTACATTGGGTCGACGTTCTGATTTCTAAATTGACTTATCATTCTCTTTTATGATTCCATCTCCATCGAAGGAGGCAAAGTAGAAAGCCTGAAAGAAAAAAATGTAGATTGTTTACCTTGGCAACTATAAGATAAATTGAAGGGCCCGGCTCTTTTTCTTTCACATCCTCACCTGCATAAAAAACAACATAAATTATTGAAGTTAAATATCTGACTCTCTTAAATAACCAGTTCGATCAAATCAGCTCAATCAGGAAGCGTTATTACTTAAATAAAAAGGTTCCTGAACAGTGTCACAATCCATTAAGGTGGTGTTTGTTACGTGAGACTATTATCCCCCACCTTATTTCCTATAATAGTCTAGGACTCTTCTAACCTAGGATATGCTATGTTAATACCTGACCCATGTTTGGTAATGCTTAGGACTAAAGAGCAAAATAGTCAAAATAGTCCTATCTCATGTTTGTTTGTGTATTAGACTAAAAGTTGGTAATTTGTAGAGACATAAACGATTTTATGAGTTTGTGAGAAGAAAAGAAAATTGGAATGAGAAAGCTGAAGGCAAATCCTAATCTGAAGACAAATTGGAATGAGAAAGTTGAAGACAAATCCAGAAATTGTATCCCTTACACGACCAGTTACAGTTACTTGGTCAGTGACATGGTCAGTTACGTGACCAGTTACAGTTACTTGGTCAGTGACATGGTCAGTTACATGGTCAGTTACATGACCAGTTACAGTTACAATTACTTGACCCAGAATTGATCAACATCCAAAATCAATGAAAACAAACAACCAAAGAAGAAGATAAAAACATCAGTGACATGGTCAGTGACATAGTCAGTTACATGGTCAGTTACGTGACAAGTTACATGACCAGTTACAGTTACTTGGTCATTGACATGGTCAGTTACATGACCAGTTACAGTTACTTGATCAGTGACATGGTCAGTGACATAGTCAGTTACATGGTCAGTTACGTCACAAGTTACATGACCAGTTACAGTTACAGTTACTTGACCCATAATTGATCAACATCCAAAATCAATGAAAACAAACAACCAAAGAAGAAGATAAAAACACAGACGTTGTTAAAAGAAAGAAAAAACCCAGAATTGATCAACATCCAAAATCAATGAAAACAACCAACCAAAGAAGAAGATAAAAACACAGACATTGTTAAAAGGGAAAAAAAAAATCCAATCTTGAAATTGATCAATTCTTAGCAAATCAAGCTACCCAGACACCAATTGTTACAACCCATGGTTGTTGTTTTCTCTACAAACCTGCTTAAGTGTTAACAAGAAATCCATATAAGAATGTTAATATTCAGTCTATTTTAACATACTAAAATTCAAGGACTGACAAAGGTGTGAAAGCCTTTCAAACAGATTGTTTCATAACAAGGTTGCTGCAAATTTGGGAAAATTTCAGAAGACTGGTAGCAAGAAAGAAAAATTCACCAACAACTACTCTTTTCAGTGATTTCATGCAAAAATCTCCAGATTTGAAGTAGACATGTAAAGCTACTATTTTACAAAATTTCAGGTCATTCGCAGTTCAAATGAGTGGCCAAACAAGAATCCAAAGTAACAGAAAATACTGATTTCTGCAGAAATTCTGAAACAGTGCAGTAATTTCAAAATGGCATAAGTATTTCATTTTAACTCCGTTTTTCATGAAACCAAGCTCAAAATGATCATTGAAGAGTCTATTTTAAGCTATCAAAAACCGAGAGTAAAACAAGAAGTATAGGGTTTTCGAAAATCATGGAATAGCCCACTGGTTCAGCTTGGGTGCTGTCTTTGAGGCATAACTTCAAACACATGGTGTGCAGTAATTGAACATTCTAAATAAGCAACAAACAAAATTGAAAAGAAAAATGCTAGAGGGTAAGACATAATCGGAATACTAGTGGGTTCATGAAAGCCATACCTGAAGCAACAAATCGATATCCCCAGGCAAAGTGGGTTCTTGGCCAGGAAAGTAAGGATATTTACCAGCAGCCTAAAAACCCAAAATCCAATCCCAATTTAACTTACCCAAAAAGACTAGAAAAAGAGTAGAAAACTGAGTTGGGTTACCTTCTGAGGAAAAGCCCAAACATGGAGATGTGAATTTATTACTTTGGTGCTCTGGGCTCCCCTACAGCCATCGTTGCAGCATATAGTCTGGACTGGGTTTTTCATGTGAATCTATGCGAGAATACACTCGACCTAATTCTAATTCATGTGCCACCAAACTGAATTCAGAGGAAGATGAAGATAAAAGGTGTTAACCTAAAAGAAGCTACACTTGACGAACGAGAGAGGAGAAAGGTTACCGATTCGCTGCCAAGCCAGGGAGGGCAGGATACGACATGCACAGTGGCCATGGCTTCCTTTGGTCTGTGAGATAGCCGCCAAGGAGGTATAAAGATGGAGGTCGATCTGAGCCATTTGCAAGTATAGATCTGAGATGAGATGACATGAACCCTAAGGCCAGCGAATCATCAACTACATGAATTTCACAACCTGATATGGGGTTTTTGATTCCGTTCAAATTTGATTCCGCAATGTAAAGGAAAATTGGTGAGATTAGGGTTTGAAGAACTTACCGGAATTGAATCAACGACAGAGATTTTTGGGCGGCGGGAGAGAGAGGGCTTCACTCTACGCCCCTCTCGAAGTCATCGATCGTATCCGGAGAAAGGAGAAAAGGAGAGAGAGAAGGGGTTTAGAGAGTGAGCGTCACACCGATGGGAACCATTTCCTTAATAAAAATGAAAAATAAAAATAACAAAAGGCAACTAATGCACCTGAAGAAAACTAAAAAAAGCTACGGCAACTATAGCGTAGCAAGAATCGGGCAAATTTAACTACGGCATTAAAGATGCCGTTGCAATTGCAATTGTATCAGTTTTTATGCCACTTGGTTTGAAAGTTTTTGTGTTATTTAGGGTATACACTTTTGTACTGCAGGTTTTAAATATAGAATGTAGGAAGTTGTTTTTATTTGGTTTTCATAATGATCAGTTGTTTTTCGTTGTTGTTAGTTTATTTATGTTTTATGGATTCTTGATATCTGAACTACAATCATTATGGATGGGTCCTGTTATACCTTTTTATGATAGGTCATGTTATGCCTTTTTATGTTTTGGTCATGCTTATGAAAATTGGTCTAATCTGTGGGTATGGTTAATTTCATTGGGTGGTTCCTTTTTTTTTTTTTTGGGTTTTGTTTGATCGCATATGATTATGTGAAAGTTTTTCTTAGTTTCTTTTAGTGTTGTTCATGTTTTTAGTTGGTGGCCTAGCATCGACCTATTAATAGTTTTATACTATGCTAACCATTGAAAATTGGAACTAATAGCAGACAAAAAGCAGATTCTTCTAAGTTAGAGTCAAAGTTCAGTTGATTGAGCTTTGAGTCAAGAAGAAAGAGTTCTAGGTTTTGGAGTGTATTGTGGTGACTAAGTTTGTAAAATCATTCACTGCTTGCTGCAGGTAAATTTAGGTTCATTTAGATACTTTTGTTCGGTTTTCTGATCATTTTATTTTTGTTCTCTCATGGTATTTGTTTTACATGAAGAATCTGAGGGGGTATGGTTTTAGATTTTGTTCAAAAGGCTAAATGTTTTGATAATTTTGAGTAATATTTTGTAAATTGACTTTGGTCAGTTTAAATAACTTCAATTCATTTGCCTTTTGTGATTTCATCAGGAACATGGTATTGAATTTGGTTGTTGATACGTGTTATGTCTGTATCTTTGTTGTAGTTTACACTACTACAAAAACTGCATCACACAACGGTGGAAATCTGTTGTGTGATGTGGACCATGTCTGTCGTCTATCTCGATGTTGTGTGATGAGCACACTCACACAACGGTGAAACACCGTTATCTGAATATCATAGACACAACGCATTGCTTATAACCGTTGCACCAATTATGCGCATGCCAATGCCAGAAATTGGATGCGGCGCATTTTTCATGGTGATCAGACAACAGAAGTAAGCACACGCTGTTGTTGGTTAACTTCTCACACAACAGAAAAATAACACTCAGACAATAAAAGTAAGTACACGTTGTTGTTGGTTAACTTATCATACAACAGAAACATATGGCGACTGTTGTTGGTTGTTCCTTCACACAACAGGTATCATAAGTAACTGTTGGTGATTTAACATTAGACAACTGATACCCATTTATTCTGTTGTGTGAGTACTAATGTGACGACATAATTTTATAGATACTATTGTGTGATTATAAGTGGTTTGTTGTGTGATTGACGACATGCGTATTCATACAACGTAATTTAATTTACTATTGTTCGTTCATTATCGATTATTTACCAGAAATATTTGCACAAAAATAATGCTCTATATATTAAGTACTGAAGTACTCTAATTCAAGCATGTACCAAAAGAGCTAGTATTTATCAATCATCCATACATTCATCTAAGTTAGTATACTGTGAATGTTGCTTTCAAGTTTGGAGAAACAGAAAACCATATTTATAGATACAAAACACCCAATACTCTGTCAAGAATTTGCAACAACAGAAAAACCAATATGTATAATTTAACAATAGCCATCCAACTGCTTCTATTCTAGGTACAAACAGAGAATCAAGCTTGTTGTCCATATTATCCTCACCAGTTGTGAGCTCATGCAATAGTTTGTAAATGTTTAGAGATACAGTGTACTTTCGTTCAAAGTCTACAAATGGTTACCTTACAATGTGATCGATAAATGATAATATCTTGGTTGTATTGTTTGGCAGCTTAATGATTAATATTCAAATTGGATCTTTACTTCAATTTCCAAAACATTTTTCTAAGCTGTATTCACACTTTCTTTTCTACTCTTTCATTTTCAGTTTCATGTCAATTGTATTTTCAGTTTCAGTTTCTTTAATTCCACACATAACTTCTTATGTATACAATCACTTGCTTTTCTAAACAATTCACTAACAATCCTAACTCCCGCAGCAAAGCGCGGGCAACTATTGCTAGTTCTAACTAAGATACTTGATTGTTGTTCTATTTGTAGGTTTTCTTAAGTGATGCAAGAGTTGGAGGCTTAGATGGAGTATTGATACCTTGGGCTTGGGATTAAAGTAAGGAAAAGATCTAACCAAACTGGCTAATACCTTGTCGAGAAGGCAGATGCTAAAAGTAGACGTATATTTTCATATGTTTGCATGTGCCAAGGCTATACATGCTTATTAGAAAATATTGAGTCAATCTGGGAGAAGATCTTTGATTAGCAGTCAGTTGCCCTCAGGTATCATTAAGTTTAGCTTAACAGATGACTTGGTTCAACTGTTTGTTTACATAATCCAAGAGAAGAAGATTATTAGTGAAACCTGTGATTGTCATATTCTTGGAAATGTCTCATGAAAGTATCTTGTGAAGCTGAAATTGGTGATGCCTATAGAACCAAATCTATATATCAATGTTCATGACTCAAGTCAACAATTAAGGATTATTGATCATATATCAATATTGATGATACCTTGATATTATATATCTAAAGTATACCATTTCTGAACTTGATATTCTCTCTATCACTTGTAGTCTACTCTATCACTTGTAGGATCAACATGCAAACAAGGAGAACTTTAAGGAGTTGTTATTGCAACTGGTATCCATACTTTCTCTGGAAAGTCAGTTGATCTTGTGGAGAAAATGATACATGTTAGCTATTTCCAGCAGGTTTATTTCACATGATCTCCACTTTGCATGTATTAATCATAGATGAGCTAATCTTATGGGTTGATAGATGGGAACAATTTCTATACATTGTATTAATGACCAATTTCACCGATACTAAATGTTAACAAAAAGTAATGTTTGTTTGATGGTTGCAGCTTTTAACATCAATTGAAAACTTCTGCATCTATTCAATTGTTGTTGGAATGGTTAATGGGATATCAGTTGGAACTCAGAGAAGGGCTGCCCATTCTTACTAGTCCCAAGGATCACAGACAGTAGCTCGACTTGTAGACATGGAGCTGCAAGGGTACTCGGCCATTGTATGATGTAGAAAATAGCAAAAGTTGACAGAAATAGAGAAAGAAGACAAATGTACAAATGACCCTCTTAAATTTGTGTATGAATATTTGGGAAATACTCCCCATTTGATATCAATTTACTGAATTCATTTTACATATGGTGGGATTTGAATTAATTTGATTGTTATATATCTTGTCCAACATGTTATAGCACAATTGTAAAAGCTCAATGTGTCATCTTAAAGCACATATACATTTAATTGTTAGTCTTCACACCACACTTTTTGTCAAAAGAACTGTCGAATGTATACAATAGTCATGACAGTTACAAAATAAAAACTGTCGTCTGAATAAAAGTCACACAACGGGCATAAAATAAAGCGACGTCTGAATCGCAATCACACGATAGTTTCTAAACTCGCCCGTTGTCTGAAGAATAGTACACAACAGCTAATGCTGTCGACAGGCTGCCAACATGCTGCGCGCCATGCTGCCGAGCCCTTCACACGACGGTTCCCTACAATCGATCTTCATCAGACGGCGCCTC